>JANHFM010000656.1:422883-439984 GCA_032468115.1 Grayia smithii | reverse complement strand
AAAGAAAGAAAGAAAGAAAGAAAGAAAGAAAGAAAGAAAGAAAGAAAGAAAGAAAGAAAGAAAGAAAAGAAACTCAAACATAGCCTGGAATCATAATGACCAAATAAATGGCAATATTCTGGATATTTCAGCCCTCATTTTGAAAACTTGGTGTTATAGGAAGAAAAAATGGTTATCTACTGTTTTATTTGTATATTCCACTATTCACTATATTTTCCTATAGGAACAGTTTTCTTCACTAGTAAAAGTGCAGAAGCCATTCCTAAATTGCCAAATATGTTTAGCTTAAAAACTAGTATAAATAAAGTAGATATTCCCTCTGAGGCTGTATTATGGGAATTGAAAAGTGAATCCTACTTTACTACTTCTGAACTAAAAGCTATATGCTGATGAAAAATGGAAAATTAGGAGTATAATAGAAAGTCTGTAACACTTTGATTTAAAATAAAAAAACACAGCAAGACAATACTTAACACTTGCACACTTGATACTAGATTGATTTTGAACCAATTCAAATGCTCTTATTGCCTATTTCCCATGTTACTTGTACATACTTCTTTGACCATGTTTTTGATTGATTTAATACTCAGTGACACTGGTTGGCTGATTCTAAAATATATGTTGCTCATCCAACTTTATGAAATATACTGATATGTAATTTATATGTTTTTCTCCCTACAGAACCATTATTGGTAGCGTTCTGCTGTTGTGTAGAACTTTTCTATTTAAACCAAGGGTAGGTTTTAGGCATTGGTGGATAGAATTGGGTATTTTCTGTGTTTCTCCTTTAATCTCAGTCTTTACATTCACAGTTCTATTCAATACGTTTGTTTTGAATTTTAAAATTCTGTTCTGTATTTTGGGCATGATTCACCAAAAAAAAGCAAGATAGAAATATATTAAAATACCTTCTTGGCTCAACAATTATATAATAAGTTAGAGGAATATTGAAGGAAGTACAAGATTTCATGAAAGTGGTTTAATATTGTCAACCTTGAAAAAAAATATTATATAGAAGTGCTCATTAAAACTGGAAAAGTGCCAGCAACTGTGAATGTATGCTGTTGCATTTAATTTAGCAGCACCTTGAAATTAAAAGTGACATTATTTATCTAGATAAAATTTATTTCAAAGCAAAAAACTACCTGGATTTTAATATGCCATCTCTTTGATTTATATATTGATAATTTAACTCAGTCTTGTTTCACAATTATTGTATACTGCATACATAATAATTGTTTTGTTTTGAAGACAAATGCAGAACTGAATATGAATAGAGGGCTGTAGTAGCTTATTAGTATAGTTACATGAAAGATGTAATTTTCTTATTTTCCAGTTAATTATGCTAAACTTAATAAAATATTATATCCACATAAGTCCCACTAATGCTAAAGATGAAACACAGCAGAAACTTTCCTGCTTTATTATATAAGGGAGAATTATATATAATATACAATTTAAATTAATATATCAATATGATGAGCTAATTTATGATTGGTAACAATTCTCAATAGTGTGAGAGAGTGAGGGCACAGGGAGAGGTGATTATCCTTAGGAACATACTAAGTCTCTAGAAAATACATGTCACTGAAAATGATAACTGTATTGAATAAAGGGAGTGGTGCCATAGAACAGGGCTTAAGTCTCCAAAATTGTATGATGTTTCCAGAACTTTTCAGAAGCAGATGATTTGTATTACAACCTTTCTGATCAAGTATGTCATTTACTATCCCAATACCTTTAATTTTAAACTCTTTTTCTGATCCTGGAGAAGTGCTAGTGATTAAAATTAATAGTTGCCTATATTAGCTATCTTCAAACTCTAAGCTGTCTTACAATACCTTTATGAATGGAATGAATAAAGCTGTTGATGAAATTGTAGATGGTAATAGAATCTTAAAATTGTGAAAAGCTTACCTTCTATGATATTGATAGAAAAATATTGATTTTCAGTAATGTGGTTTAATGTGGAGAAGTTTTAAGATTTAGCAAGTGCTTGTCAGAATGAATTTTGTGCCAGTTTGAATATTTAACTTTATGCAAAATGACTATATCACATCAAAATTCGTTTTGACAAGCCTTTATACAGCATAGGGCTACATTAACTTAGGGGTGTATAGTTTATGACTTTTCTAAAGATGGGGCTTACTGATGTCATTTCTTCATATAAAAAAAAAGAAAATGAACAAAAGAAAACAAAATCCACAACACAAAAAATTAAAAGCAATTAAAAGTGGAAGCTTGTTTAATATTGCTCTACCATCATCCTGAAAGGCATAATAATTTGAGTTACACATCTGAACTGATTGGAGTTACAGAACCATTATCTCCTTTTTTGCATTTAACAATATATACAATATAAAATAAATACATTTACACAAATGGACATTGTTTGGAGCACACATTATGATACACATCACAAAAATATACAGTTGATTGCTTTACAGATGTGAAGCCCATCTACAGCTTTAAACATGATTTTTTTTTCATTTGTGTTTTTACTACTGGTTATTATGCAACTCCTGGATTATAATAAGCAGCTTAATTCGGTTTTCCCCTTCTTTTTGAGATCTTTGCACAATAAGACTGCCATAAAGTGTTTTCCTAGGCAGGTAAACAGAGACGTTTAAATAATTAAAATACAATTACCAACACCCATTTTCTCTTCTATAAGAAAAATAGCAGTTTTAATTTTTTTTTAATATTTTTTTATGTTAGCATTTAAATGCAAAATAGTGGAATAAATACAACAATCTGATTTGATTGAAACAAATGTGCAACTTCCAGGAGTCACACAATCATATTGCTTTAAATAAGAGAGAAAGAAAAAAGAAAACAGTAGCCCAGGCTACAATCCATCTGGAATGTCTGCTGCACATTGAATCGAATGGACAAACTGGATGAGAGGAGCTCCATGCCACCACATCCTTTCATTTCAATTGCTTGTGCAGGAGAAATGCTCTATGGATGTTATGCCCAGAAATGAAACATGTTACACTAAAACATACACCTCTTGAAATTCTTCCCCAGTTCTTCACTTTAAACAAAGTGGTTGTGGACGTTTATTTCAGCAAGGTTTAAGAAGAATGTTATTCTAATGCCTGTGCAGTGTATCTATGTTTCAGTTAACATTTGTACAGCCACGACATATTTGTTCATTGCAGCTCTAAAAATTATTGGAAAAAAAAATCAAATAAAAAATTACGCTGTGTTCCTTTAACACATCTCATTTCCTCTTAAGTCTTTGTAGATTTGTCCTTCTTTCTGAAGACGATGACGGGATATTAACCCTGCAACCCAAGTTTCTCAATGTGATCCAGTGAAAACAATATTTATATTAGATATTTATATATACATATATAATGTAGGTAACACTTGCAACTTAAACCCTGCACAAATTTTCTGGAAAATAATTCTTCTCAACTCTTACATATATATATAAATAATTTTATAGAATCACGTTGTTTCTTGCCCCACCCCCTCACCCAGGAGTTGTAAAGTTTTACCATTTTTCAAAAGGGACGTCCAATTTCCAAACTCCTATTACATTGTGAATTTCAAGATATTTGGCCAACTGAATGAACTGCTAATGACAATTTATCTAGGATCACATAACAGTCACTTCTCTACTGAGAAAAACACAATCTACAAGAAAATTCCCATACAGCTAATGAAAGATACACAGTTTTTCTAGCACAAGGTTGCTGCAGTGTTAACTGCAGTATTTTGTTTAAAGCACACAAGTAGCGATACTTTTGGAAACGTGTCTGCATTAAAAAAAAAAAAAAGACTCAGCAACAACACAGAGCAAGTTAATAACATGGGAGAGATGAAAGCTATATTTACAGCATTTAAAAATTAGACTTACCTATCATTTTGCAATATTCAAAGTTTATTTCTAAGCTATACATATTCTATATTAAACTGTTACAGAAATTATCCCTTGTTTCGAAAATATTTCAATGTGACATTTGTCCGTAATGAGTACTTGGTTGGATTTTGTTTTTCAGTTTCTTAATTATTACTATGAAGAACCTTAATTACCGGAAGGAATAGAATATACTACTGTAGTCTCCTGAGGAAATTTACATCCAATATTGTCTCTAATTCTACCCTGTGTCTATAAGCACACGCCACAAGAATCCAAACACCACAAGAACAAGACAACAGTCCTTGAATGCAACCTAAAAAGTTCCAAAAAGCACAGCAAACATGAAACATTGAGAAGCTGAACTACTTTTCTTTTGTTGGTTAGGAATACAATTTAATTACATTTGTGTACATAGAATAGGTTGTTCACATAGCACAGGGAGCAGCTACTAACACTGGTGCATTGGCATAGCATTGGAAGGAGATTCCTGTTTCCAGTTTTTTTAGTGACTGTACTTTGGGTGGGTGGGGGGCATCTAATTAATTTAAATATTAGATTACACCTCTTAACAGTCTTGAAATTGACCAGCTTTCATGTCCTGACAATAATGGCTGAAAAAGTAGGTATACCAGTTAGGCTGTCTGTTTAAAAATGGCATTTCTACAGTTATATAAAATATAAAGTTTTATAAATTGATAAATAATGTGTACAAGTGCTAAGTTCTAGAAGTTGATCAGAGGCTGACTACTCTGATATTTCTTTTTCCTTATTGCTAGACGGAGTAGGGTGGACTTTATGCAGTCCCAGTTTTGTAAATGATAGGCCACCTTATAGAGTAACATAGAATCTCATGGCATAATTATGCTTGGCCATACAGAAGCACTTACTAACTCCTTTTTTAGATTCCTATTTGACATGACATATATAAACTATTTGGAAATGTAGGTGTAATCTGATTTGTTGGTTTCAGTTGGTTACATAGAAACTGGAGCTCATGCAAAGAAATGGGATGTCCTAGACCAAACTGGCACACAACATAAATTGCATCCGTGATAATATGCACCTTCCCTTTAACTATTGCTTGAGTAAGATAAATCCCCACATTAAGAAATGGCTGAAACGTGGTAAAGCTGGTAGAAAAAAAAAATCTTCCATTAGTAAGAAGAGCTAAAACATTTTTTTTTTTAAAAAAAAGAAATCTTCCTGCAGGATTCATTTGTCCTTAATTAAATGTTCATAATTGTTCACGCCAGCACACACAAAAAAAGCAGTATTTATCTTTCTTTTCTTTAGTATTGCATGAATGAATAAAGCTCAAACTATTCCCTGAAAAAGTTATATTGTAGCTAACCTAAGAAATAGCTGGAAGACTTGAAAAAACAATGAAGGAATCAAATGGCTGTAACTGATCTAGGTGGAAATGCAATGATAAGGAAGAGCCAAGATGTTGCCGAAGAAGTTGTCTAATTAGCGGCTGCTCTTGTGAAACATAATACCTGCATTCAGTCAGTTGACCGTTACTGTACTGTACTGGTAGTTACGATGCTTCGCTTTTGATTCCTCTGTCATTGGGCTATGGTGATTCCCAAGAAGTCCACTGGCATTATATATATACACCATATATATATATACCATATATATATACAGTACATTATATATATATATATACACACACACACACACATACATACATATACATATACATATACACACATATATGTATAATGTATATATATATATATAATGTGTGTGTATATATATATGAAAATATATATAGTATATATATATATATATATATATATGAATTTCAGCAGCAAAAGGGGGAAAATTACAAATGAGGACTAATAACATTAAAAGAAGAGAGAAATGAAGGAGGAGGACCTCATCAAATAAGATCAAGACTAAAAAGAGATGCTGCTACTCATTCTTGCTGCTTAATGATCAGTGCAGTCAGTTTCATTGCCTTAAAAGTAACGCTAAAGGTTCTTTGCCACAGTTTTCCCATTCGGTTGTCCCTCTTGTTATGGTTTCAGCATACCCAACTGAAAGGGCCCAGGATGTTGAGGTCAGACCTTTGCCTCCAGCATTTCCAAAAATAGTTTGTGCATGGGGACTTTGCCTTCCAATTTAATATTGTAGAAATGCTGCACAGCCTTGGTGGAGGTTTGCCTAAGTAACGGCAAAGTCATCAGCATCTTGCCAGCCCGGCGTGGATCTTCCATGTGCTGCCCAGCTTCATAATCCTGCAGCGCCTCATGTAAGACGTCTTGAAGTTTCTGGACAGCTTCAACATCTTCTATGTGCATAGAGTCTATAAAACAAACAAGAGTTATAGCAGTTTATCATGCCAGAAAGGAGGATTACCATGCCAGAGCTCTTTTCTATTACTTGAATTGTATAACCTCACTTTCAAAAATCTGTAATTTACATGGATTTAACTACCATTTTCTGAGCTCCTTTACATATGCAAATTAAATAAACTACATATTACCATATTCATCTTCTGAAAAAGAAGATCTTTGGTGTAGTTACAATCATATGATTACTGCCTTTTAATATATCTTGTTTATATAACTTAAGATATAACTTTGAAAAGATATAGTTTTAAAAAAGTATTTCATGGAAATGCAGAAAGCTCAGAACAGTAGAATGGTTTTCCACAAGTATATTTCATGAAATTATAACTGTAGTTCCCATGTTGGCTGGGAATTCTAGGAGCTGCAATCCATCATTGGATTGCAATAGAGAGTCTATTGTCTTGGAAATATTATATGAAAGCTTGCCTTCAGAAGTTGTGGGTGCTCTCCTGCTTGAGCAGGAAGTTGGATTAGAAGACCTCCAAGTCCTTTTTAATTCTATTACTCTGTGTTCTACCATCTAACACTTAGGGCATAGGAAGCTGCAAACAAGTGATTTTAAAAATATCTATGGAATTTTGATCTAAAACCCGTATCCCTTGTGGCCATATTGGAGGTTCTATTAAAAATTATATGATCAAAATTACTTCATTAGAGGTTTCTAACAGAATTAAGGAATTAAAAATTAAATTGTTACACATAATAGTGTCTTATGGGGATTCTCTACATTTAATAATTAATCTGTAACCATTACTTTTAAAATTTAAAATGATATTTAACAATTTAATGTTAAAAGTTCTCATCCAGAACAGTAAAGAAAAAGACTACAATTAGGATAAGCCTTGTTATATATTAGAAACTCCTGGGAAGCAGGGAATAAATCACTATTTCTTACAACAGAGAGAATGCTATTTAACTTCTTCATAAATGATCTTGAGTTAGGAGGTCAATGGTAAAGTAGCTAAGTTTGCTGATGGCACCAAAATACTCAGGATGGATTAGAAATCAGAAAAGCTTACACAAAGTAATATCTAAACTTGGTGAACAGGCAGCAAGATGGCAATTAACTTTCAACCTAAGGGTAAATTGATGGCCATTGAGATTAAATAAAAAGACAGTGTGTAGGAAAAACGGACACAGTAGGATTTCAGATTGTCACATATCAATTTTCACCTAATGTGGATAATTAATAAATATGTTTGACCTGGAGGTGGAAAAGGTAGGATGAAAATTTATTGAATTTGCAGATGAATTTGATAGCCTGCATAACATCCCACTTCTAATTCTATGAATCTCTAAGAACTTCATGCAATAAGTAATTAATTTGTGGAATTTGCTGCTAGATATATAATGGGATTAAAAATGATTCAGTGACTAAGTCACAATAACCATACTGAATCTTTACAGTATATCAAGTTGTTACTGAATATCAGTTTTTGGATATGACTGAAACAGTGAAACAACAACTGGCTACTCTGAAAAATATAATGCTGGGATCATCTGATTTTACAAGAGACATCAAATGCGATAAGGCATTTTTTTCAAGTAGTTTATTTTACTGGCTGTGTATTATGATAAGAATAGTTCAAAAATAGCCACTGTGGTGTGGTGGTTAAAGTATTCTGTCTATTTGCATCTATTTGGCATCATCATCCAGCCCACTTCAGCCTTTAGAGTGCCTCAGAAACCTAAAGGTTTTTTGAAACTCCTTGTCACATTTCACACAGACCATGTATGGGATATCTGCCATATTCACCACTAGAGGTATCCCAAATATTTAAGCTTTAAGCCATTCCATGAGAATATCTTCCTGAGTTGAATGTATAGAAATGAAGATTCTATGAAGAAGGCAATCAGCAACATGTCCAGGACTTAAGCTGTTTGCAAGCTTTACCAATCCATTTTATTACCACTACTTTGAATCGGGCCCAGAAATGAATAAGTAGCGCAAATACTGAAGCACTGTTGTAAATCCTTCTGACATGGCTGTCCTGTATCAGGAAGCAAGCAAGCTAACTGGAGTTTTTGAGTCATCTTTAAATGCAGCTGCAAGTAGCATACAATGCAATAATCCAGTTTGGAGCTAATAAGAACATAAATTACTGCCATGGCCTTTGCACCAAAAATGGGCACATACAGGGCAGAGGCTCCTATAATACCAGGAGAAGCCATGTATCCTGGCAAAATCCCAGGCTGTGGGCCTGTTCCTTCATGGAAAGTTTAATCTCATTAGAGCTAATACTGGTGTTAACTATCCATTTTTTTCAAAAACCTCCCCACCCAAAAAAGCTATATATTTGACATCCAATCTCATATAATCTCCAAACATCAGGTAAGAATAGCTGCAGCATCTTCAGTACATCTACAGGTATAACTGGGCATGGTAACTTTTCATGAACTGTTGAGTGATCTCTGTGAGTGGCTTCATTATCTCTCCTGATGGTTTAGATGCTGAAGGACATGGAAGGGTGAGTGGGGAGAGATTGTGTTCTATGACACCACAGAGATGAAGTTGCCGAGGACCTGAATATTTTTCCTCTATGATTACCAAGTAAAATCACTTACTAAAACAAAAAAGGAGCTTCCCATCCCAGAGATAGTCCTGAAGGATGCCATGGTTGATATTACTGAGAGCTCTAATAGGACTTGGAGGGATGTATTTTCCACAACCAGCCCCCGCCCAAAAAAGTTATAGCTATAATCTATAATAAGTAATCTGACTAAAATTTGTTGCAATACTTCGCCCAATTCAAGCTTCTATGTAATTGGTATTCCCACTGCCTAAAATCTTTTCAAACAGGAAGACTAAAATTCAGATATAAATTGTTCAATAGAGCCATATCCAAGCTTTCTTAATCTCAGATTAAGTTGGGATTAAGAGTTGCTTTCAGAGGCATTTGAGATTAAATCACAACTGATTACCCAAACAATTATTTGCATTAGAAAATAATGTATATGTACAGATGTGTGACCAGGCTGCATCTCAAGGATCACAGAAAGTTCAGTATAATTGACAGGCTGCCTTTTCTTGCCTGCCTATTCTGGTTGGAAATGATCTATCCTGTTCTATTCTAATGACATCATACAAACAAACACAGAAGCAAGGACAAGCAAAAGATCGTGGTCACATCACATTCACAGTAATAGTTCAGTGTAAAAACTAAAAAGCAAAGGCAGGAACTGGGGACAGTGTAAATACTGCAAATAAAAACAGGGCAAAGAAATTAAGCAACAGTAGCAGACTGTGAGTAATCATTATAAATCAAAGATTCAAGAGTTAGACATGAAGTTTAGACATGAGCTGGACGATTAGGAAATGTTAGGGTTGTTATAGCTGCAGTTCAGCATTGGACTGTCCCCAACTAAAGACAAGCAATGATGGATTTACAAGAGCAGTATACACTTTATTATATTGACCAGTATTGTTAATAGACCTCACAATGGCCCATCAAAATTATCCTTTGAACTTTGCCTCAGATGGCTGAAGGAAGTGGAGTTTCAACAAAGTGGCTGAAGAAAGAAGTGTCTGCTACATATAAGGAATGCTCTAAAGTGGTCATTGAATAGTTTACTCATATAAGAGTCATAAACAAAATCTGCTACTTGTTATAGATGGGTAAAACTAATGCAACTGATGGTTAAAATGTCTCCAGTGTGTGTATGCTTATAGTAACACAAGGAGAAAAAAAAAAAAAAACACTTTCCCAGAGCCTGAATCTTAACAACCTAAATCTAGAGAGAGGTAGCTTGCTTAGATCGGGGGTCCCCAATCCCCAGTCTATGGCCCCGTACTGTGCTGCGGCCAGTTTGGAACGGGGCTGTGGAAGCATGTGCATGAACCTCCATTTGTGCGAGTGGCAGGCATGTATGTGCTTGCTACCGGCATAAAACTATGCTCTTCCTTCCCCCCTCCCCCCACAGGTCTGCCAAGCCAGAAAGGTTGGGCATCGCTGGCTTAGATTTTCTTAGTCCACTGCCACTAGTTAGCCTTTTCAACGTTTGCTTGTATTATAACTGCTCACCCCTATCTCCATATCCCGTCTTCTCCAAATATTGAGTCTTTAGATTAGTTTTCCACCTCCTTACTCCAGGTAAATGTATAGCATTTCAAGATGTTGGTTTCATAAAAACCCTAAGCCTCTCCTTTTTAGTGTTCCAATAAGGAGCAGCATTCTAAAGGGTCCAGTCAGTAAGGAAAGATACTATAGATTAGAGGAGCAGAAAGAGTTAGAAATTGCGTGGCAGTTCAGCTGATTGGGACACAAAGTCTTTTAAAAAGCCTCTAGCCTAAAAGTACAAATGTCTGTTTCTTGATGAAATAATTAAAAGCAAACAAACCTGTGAACCTACAGTCTTCCATTTGGCATTTCCCAATCAATACATGGGAACACTTAGTAAAAGCACTGCGACAGAGAGAACACCTTTTATTACACAGCAGAGTTCACCTGCCTGAAGTAATTGCTACATACATGCTTTAGAAAATATTCAGAGGTGGGTTTCCCCCCTCCCCACTTCTCTTTCTATGAGCAACCAGAGCACTCACTGATGCATTGGAACTTCTTTTTCCATTTAGCATTTTAAGTACCTAATTAGAAACCCGACATATGAACCAAAGAACACACCAAGTTGTTTTAGGTTATACAAAACCATCAATTATGATTATTACCAATGATATATTAAGAGTATCAGGTGACGGTTTTTGCTAATATCTTCCCTTTTATCAAAATAAGATTAATTGGAGATGGTATGAGGTAAAATGTTTATTTCTGAGTCTCAGAAACATAATAGGAATTCCTATTTTTGGAGGACACATGAAAAAGCAGCAAAAAAATGTTTTTGCCTGAATCCAGGACTTCCAATATTCTGTTCACTGCAACTAGATTCTAGGATACTCTAGGTTTCCTCTCAATTCAAGAATTGAAAAATTGAGTTCAGGATAAGTGAAACCGTTAGAATAACATCTGGATCTCTTTATGTCCCGAATCAGAGCTACATTTTGGTTTTTCAGACATCCCTTCATTCTCTTTTAAGTCTTTTTATTTCAAGTTCCTATAAATTGGGACTATAATACTGGCAATGTTTTGCTCATTCTATCTTGTTTTATCTGTTTACGCATGGGTACAATACAGAGGAAGGGGAGGCAGGAAGGTTACTGTTAAATCAGTTCACTGATTTAGAGCACAAAAGAGCATTAATTATTATTGAATCAAGCCAGATGTTTATGCTAAGCTGATGATTTCAGTGAATGTCATTTTAAATCTCTGCAGGTCAGAGTAAAATACTGTCTCAGCCATTTCCAAATGTGCGAAGGTTTGCTGTCATTCAAAATGTTTTTAAAATGTGTATTTTTATACAAACTGTGCATGGTTTCTGATTTATCTATTTTATCAGTAAACATAATAAATAATGACAATTATATGAACATCTCATAATGTTTTATAACTTTAATTTGGGGAAAGCTTATCCAAATAAAGTGAGAATCTGAGATGACCACTAGAATGTGTATTATGACAACAGCTGCTTACAGTTACGTCAATTGATTAAGGCATTTATATTACTTATGGATATTTTTTATTCTTCATTTTTGTTTGTTTTTCAATTAAAACTCTAATTAAAATGCAAAGTGCTAGATCCCATTATGAAGACAAATCAGAAAGTACAACTTCATTGTTGAAAACAATTTTCCTCCTATCAATCTGAAGATTCATGTGTCAATATTGTAGATGAACTGTTAATTACAAAATCAATTAAAAAATTATTTCTAAAAACAGTCACGCATCCTGGCTCTCGTGGGGACAATTTGGGCAGAAGGCCTCATCTCACTAGGACCGCACCAAATCACAAGTCGTCATCCACAAGTAAGCAAAAGCAATCTGGTTTTTCATTTTTCAGCGCGGCTGAGCCCAGCCTGAGATTGATCGTCACATATGGCCCCAGAAAACAAACTGTCAATACCTTGAAAGCTGCAGAATTTGAACAAATAGCCATCCGCCCATTCAAGCCACTCATTGCATCCCATTTAACAGATTTTATTGACAGTTTCCTTCTTGTAATTAAAGGGAAAACTACTGGCCAGCAACCAAGATAAAGTTCAAAGATAGGGTCAAAACAAAAGCAGATGGAGGGGCACGGTGTGACTGTCAATGGTACATAGCATCAGAGCATGTTATCGACACACAGTTATCTAATGATCGGCACGTCATTAAAGAGGGATCTATCATGAACTTTATGCAAATGCTAAGAGGGACTTAAGACCACAATAAAGTGTTAGAGAGGCACAAAGGAAAAAACAACAAAGAACAAACGATTTTTCACTTATCAAACACTGGCTCACTGCTTCAGCACTTTTAAGTTCAAATGCAGAGAAGAATCCTTTCTTGAATTCTTAGCCCCCTTCTGCACAGGTTACATTAGGCATTTAACCAACTAGCATAAAACAGTCAAATTTGTACAGTTTCTACAAGGTTAAAACATGACTTGCTCCCTTCTCTAATAAAACCAGAGTTCACCTTCGGTATTGAGTTCATGATGTTTAGTAGCTAGATTGAAGTAGATCACATATTGCATTTAGTCATGGGCCCTTCCATTCTAGTGGGTTTTAGCAGACTGATTAGACTTATCTGGATTATGAAATGGATTTAAGCAGAATGACATTTATGTTTATTGAAAAGCATCTTTGCTGTTAATACTGCCTGAATTTTACGGCATCTTTTAACCAAATTGGAAACTCAGCATAAACAAATATTTATAATCACAGATCTTCCTTTAATTTGAACTACCTTGTTTCTAGCCATTCGGTACTATTCTGCAGTGGTATGATTAAGAATTTCTTATTCTTAGACAGTCGTATTTAGAAACTGTCATGCAGAAGGTATTAGAGGAAGGGGGAAAATGACATGAGCCATCATGCCAATCTGCCAACCTGAATTAGCAAGCGCGATAGCTTTGAGGGTGACAAACTCTTCTTTCTCCAGCTTCATGCTCTTGTATTTTTTTACCAGTTGCAGGATGGCATTGTTGAGGTCAAGAAGGCCTGCTAATTTAGACTGGTCTTCATCCATAATATAGTCTTCAGCATAGACAAGCTCATCCTCAAAGGAAAGTGATCGGTACACTACGCCCAGAATTAAAATCTCCATCCAAGCACTCTGCAGAAGGCTCATCTGGTCAGCAAGCGATAAAGTGGAAAATCCTAAACCGGGAAGGAAAGTACACAGAAACATAATTAAAATTGTACTGGTCCCTCATAATTCTGCATTATAACTTTACCCTTGTGCTTGTTTTTATTATGTAAGTCAGCATTGTGTATTTACAGATTCTGCCCTCTCAGATCTTTCGTATCAGCAGACATAAAATAGCTAAAGCAAAAGCACTTCAGATAAAAACAATTCAGTATATCTTGGGCTTATTGTAATTTTAGGTAGAGAAGACTGTTGTATTTTATTCAGTATTTAAGAATGCATTTCCTCAAATAAATTGTCAAGACTTATTACCCAGATTCAGTAGCATCTAATATGGCCTATATCAAATCTGGAAACAATAATTGTCATGGCTGTAAGACAAAGAATAAAAGGTATGACAGCGCCTGTAATCTTATCTATACTGTTACTTACCACAGAGTAAGCTTCACTGAATTCAGTTACTTCTGCATAGCCTTCATACCATATTTTAAAGATTTCAAGGTCTCCTTTGAAGGCAGAGTGTGTTTTTAAACAAAAATGGGGAAAAAATCATTTTAAAGGAGAGGTAATTTGATACCTTAATAGAATTAAGTGATGATCACAACAACCAAGCAAAGTGCTTTTTGAACTTCAACCTCAGTAAGACCTACCCTTTCCAGAAAAGACGCTAATTACTTCTATAATAGCTTCTGCCTCTACCACACTGCTCAAATAGCAGAATGGCACATTAAAGTGCCAAGTGAATAGTAATCACACTATCACTTTGAGAGAGAGAGAGAGAGAAAGAGAGAGAGAGAGAGAGAAAAATATATAATAACACTTCTTAATGAATTTAGGTTTTGCTTTTGTTTCACTATCTCTCCTTTCCTTTTTAATAGGATCACTAAGGGCAAATCTCTTTATAGCCATACCTTTTCAGGCACCTATTTACAGTAGCTGTTAATTTATTATCTCTGCCTGACAAAGCTCCTATCACAGGAGGTCCCAGTGAAGGAGAGATTTCCTGGCCTATCCATGAAATATCGTACTTTGCCAGTTGGCACCTGCAACCACCCAGGAGTTAATAAAATCATCAAAAGGGATTAGTCAAGCTTTTCTTAAGGGGGTGGGGTGGGACTTAAGACACGTCTAAAGCTCTCTGTGTGCGACTTATGGAGCTGCTCACATGTGCATTGACAGGGATCCTACAGAAAGAACAGGCCTTGGTTGTTGCTGCTCATTTATCTTAAAACACACAGAATTTTGCCAAAAGACCGTGGTGAAAACACGAGGCACAAAAATTAGACATCAATTTAGATTCAGCCTGCTGCACAACTTGGAACCAAATGCATTCCGATTAAAAGAAATCAAAAGTCTCTCCAGGCCAGGAGACATGCTTTAAAAGTGATGGACTTCATCGAGAAACAGCCTCCATTCCTTTTCATTATTTCTTAATTCTTATTTACATTTTCCATACTGTCTTCTGTTCTTTATTTATAAGAGGACGCGTGTCATGTCCCCAAAAGAAGATCAACCACATCAAAGCCCACCTCTTTGAAAAATGACAAGGGGCTAGCCCCACGCTTCTTATGGAAAATGGAAGGAAATGAAACAGAAATAATAATTTGAAAGGGTCTTAAAATGGAAGGCCTATTTGCAATTAGCTCCAGCCTCTCTCTCTCAAGAAGCAGATGGACAGAGAACGTTGCCTGCAGCAGTGTCCTGTGTGACAGGCCCATTCTCCCTCCCAGACACTGCTGTTAGTAAATAGATTTACACATTCTCCAATCTCCACACATCTTTCTGCCGAATAATTAAAAGCAGGGATGATTAGTTTATTGAGTGGAAGGAGGAACTTTTTTATTGAGGTCCGTCCATGATTTTTATCAGGGCCAGCACTTTTACGGTTGTCATGAGGGTGCAGGCATCCAATTTTTCTTATCTGCCTGATTAATACAAACGCTGTTTCAGGACGCATTAATTAACAGATACAAATCTACGTTCTCATGGAAGGATCAATACAGAGAAGAAAAGAGGCATCAATGTGAATTTAGTGCTGATGATGGAGAAGGCACTCTATTGACATTTACGTGCATGGAAACTTTAAAGTCAGGAGAGCCCTTTGTCCCTACGATTTACAAAGTAACAGTGCTTTTTAACTATAACCATGTTTCACACACTTCAGGGGCATTTAATTAAGCAAATAAATAAATAAAAAAGCAATAAAATCTCTAAAGAGGTTTCAATTTCAATCATTTTCCTTTCTATTCCTCCCAAAGCTTCTCCACTTTCCTGCTTTTTATTTATATGCTAATTTGTGCATTTTACTTTTTATTTTTTTAATTTAAATTACAGTGGGCTTTGCTCGCAATTACAGCAGCTAACAGGCATTAAAACATTAAAAAGAACCCTCCAATGATAACTCCATTTCTTTATGAAGGGATATTTGGTCAGACTTTAAAAAATGGCTTCTCATTTCTTCAGTTTTTCATATTTCTACACAATTCCCCAGGATAGTTTTTTCCTCCTGCAGGAAATATGTTGCCCCTAATTGTGAATGAAACATTTTCCTTATGTCAATAGAAAATACACAGGTGAGCACACATGTGCAGTTTCTTCCTTTTTCATAAAAGGAAATAAAACACAGGAGAGAGAATTGTGGAAATGTGGAATTTTTATGGCATGTTCTTTAAGTATGTTTAGTAAAATCGTATTTTATTACTAGGCATTCAATGTAAATCTTTATTCTTGATGATGGTGGTGATAGAAGGGAGATTTTTAAAAATACCAGAGCTGTTAAAATTTAAATTTACACCTGTGTTTTAATTAATAAAATGAAACTTAAAATATTTTCTTGTTGTTTAGAAAAGCAAAGAACTACAACAACTTGTAACATAAGATACTGTTACTCAAAGTAAAAGGTCCTGCAGAATAAACTGATGTGAGGTTCATTTAAATATGCTGTACTCTGTGGAAAAAATACCAGCCATTGTAATAAAGCACTGTACAATAGAGGAAAAAATAGACATCTATATTTTCATAAAAAGTGATCTTTTAAAATCGTATATAAAATCTCCAAACTCTATATGAACCCATTTTCCATTAAGCATTTAACATTTTCCAGCCACACAGCCCTGAGCTCTCCCCAAATCTAGAAGATAGTGCTTTGCTAGTGTTGCCCTGAACTTTCAATTTTGTCACACCCAGTCCCTTAATCCCTAGCATTTGACAAGTCATAATTTTAAATGTTCAACTATATTATGGCTTTAAAAAAATACATTTCAATACACGATGGTGCATTTTTCCCCTCAGTGCAGACCAATTCCATGCATGCTGCTGACAACTTTGATCCCTCTTCATCTCTCTCTTCATGTCAGTGCCATTTAATGTATCTCAGGCATTTTGCTAGCAGAATGGCTCTGTACCTTGACCTGCAGTTAAATAGCATGTTTATTTGCGAGACAGTGTGCTCCGAGTAAACCAGATGACAGTTTGGAATAACATCATTTGGAAGGATTGAAAAGCTTCTCAAGAATCAGGTAGCCAGAGGTCATAGGCTGGAAGGAAGCATGTGCTGTGCCAACCCCTCCTGCCATCTTCTACTTGAAACTCATATATTTGATGGTGATGCCATGGGCACTTGTCAAGACAACCCAGCCCTTTACCCATTCTTTTTCTCGCTTACTTTCTGCCCCGTCCGCCCCCCCCCCCCC
>JANHFM010000656.1:325979-342061 GCA_032468115.1 Grayia smithii | reverse complement strand
TCTATTCTATTCTATTCTATTCTATTCTATTCTATTCTATTCTATTCTATTCTATTCTATTCTATTCTATTCGCATTCCACTGCTTAAAAGTTTCATTATTTTGCTATTAAAATTCCTCCCCCGCCCCCTGGTGTGATTCTTCTTATTTTATACAGATTTTATCTCCTGAGAAGGAAAGGAAAGAATGATAGATATATAGGCCTTTTTTCAGCAAAGACAAAATCCATATCTGGTGTACAGGCCATGGTACAATACAATCCACGGTCTAGCTGCCACCGATATCACTGATGATCTGTGAATGGTTTTTAGATCATTCTGGGACACTCAGTGCATTGGTGCAATGACCAGGACTGGACAGGACTATCATTACAAAGGAGAAATAAATCAAGAGAACCAATTTTAGAAGATTCTTTTCCTCACCTCTCAGTATAACTTTTATTATAGCTTGCTGATACAGATAGTTTCCCATGTCCCTCGTCTCTTAATAATAGTGGGCTTAGTCTGCCTTTATTTTTTCCTAAAGAAAGGTTTGTGAATGTGCTGCTGCATGGGTGTGTGTGTGTGTGTCTATGTGTGTGTGTGTGTGTGTGTGTGAAAGAGAGACAGACAGACCAAGAAAGAGAAGAGAAATATATAGGAGCCTTTATCACTATATGCAACTTTAAACTATGTTACATCAATTTATGAGAAGTAAAGATCAATGTTAAAAAAATTTGAAGCCATAGTTTTCTTAGCCTTTTACATCAGAAACCTACAACAACTATGTTATTGTATATTATACTCCAAACTTCTTTGAGCCTCATTCACTTGACCATATCAATGAAATGTGGATTAATCAATAATAGAACTGGTTGACTAAAAAGAGATGAGGCAAATTAGTATTTGTAGTATTTGAAATTGTGTAAATGACTGCCTTAAATTGCTCACTAACAGCTATACTCAATATATCCCTAAATAAGAAAATCAGATTGACATTTGTCATACAGCAAATATTACTTTAAAAACAGACAGCTTTAAAGCCAAATGGGAAAATATTTTAGAACCTGAATGCAGTCAACCTAGATGTATCCTGAGAGATGTATCCTAAACATCATCTTCCAGAATGTTCAGCAACTACTAACTGGATAATTTTGGAAGCAAAAGTCCCCATACAGGTACTTGCAGTTAGCCAATTTGAGGAAGGCCTGTTCCACTAAATCTCTCCATTTCAGATTGAAACATTTCCCCTGAAGATGTTAGGTACTGAATGTCAGATGTTCTACATGCAAAGCAAAGCAAACTGATGCTCTAGATGGCCTTTTATGCTAGGACATTATTTGATTTATATTCCATGTTTCATTTTGGAGCTCGGGGAGGCATACATAATGCATCTTTCATTTTTTCCCCCTACAACAGCACTATGCAGTATGTTAAAAGAGAAAAACCCAGTCACCCAGTAAGCTTTTGCAACAGAGAATGAACAAGAACCTGAATCTCCCTGCCCCTAGTCCAATACTTTTAACATTATACCCCATTCACCCAAGTTTTTTGAAACCCATTACAAAGTAGAACTTCTGCGTAAATAATATTATTTCCCATTTCTGAAGCCATTCAAGTTAGACAATCTTTTTTATTTGTGTGTGTGTGTGTATGTCTCTCTCTCTCTCTGTCTTCTCAAAAGACTGACTCCTGCCTGACTCCTGACAACTCCCTGGACAAGTCCCTGCAGATTTCTTGGCAAGGTTTTTTAGAAGTGACTTGCCATTGCCTCCTTGCAACTAGCCCAAGGCCCCCTGGCTGGCTTTGTACCTAAGGTAGAACTAGGAATCAGGATTTCCCAATTTCTAGCCTAGTGCCTTAACCACTACACCAAACAGTCTCTCTATCATTTTTCTACATATTTGTTATTTTTCTCTCCAAACATTTCTGTCACGTTGAGATACAGCAGCAATATGGTGGCTTCAAAACCCCAATTTGATCGTCTAAAAGGGGTGTTTAAGCAGCAAGGGAATCTCCCATTTTATGACACAAAGCAGAGATTATTTTGTTTTAGCAATTTGTAGGCTGCCCAAATCCCAATGGCTGAGCCGCTTACAATAAAAAAGCTAAAAAAGAAAAATCATAAACAGCCTGAGGACAGACATATAAACAAGGATTGAGGCTCCACTCTCAATCTACCCCAAGGCCTGGGAGAACAGCCAAGTTTTCAATAGCTTCCTGAATGTCATAAGGGTGGGAGCCTTCTGGATTTTGGGCTTGCAAGCAAACCCCAAATTTAATAAAACCACAACCATAAATATATTTTCTAATGATAGTGTGTTTATTGAATGGTTGAGTGATACTTCTATGACAGAATATCAGTACTCTTAAGACAAAAATGGGTTTCTGATCCAAGGAAAACCCTAGAATATTCTATTTAGATACAGCAGTAGCGATTTCAGATTCTCATCTTTCACTAAAACCATATACCAACTTGTGGAAGCAGAGCCATCTATCTACTAGCCAAATCTAGTGCTAAAAAAAAGAGTGCCATTTTACTGGGATATTTAATTTGGATTCCTGCATTGAGCAGGGGTTGGATTCAGTGGCCTCAGTGGCCTCTTCCATCTATATGATAAGAGACTTGGGAAGAGTTGGGAAGAGTTGCTCTTCCCAACAACTTTCAATGGCTAAAAGGAACAAAATAAATTATGAGAAGCATAACAGACTAAGAATAGGTAGTTCTTGCTTAATTATCACAACAGGGACTGAATTTTCAGTCATTGAATAAAGTGGTTGTTAAGCAAGATGTGATGAAACTGCCCACATAACTGCTTTGCTCAACCATAAGCCCAGCTGCAGTCATTTAGTGATCATGTGGGTTGTTAAGTTGATGGAATCCTGATAAGAAGCATGGAGTGCCTCTGGACTCTTAGGAAAGACTCTGAGAGGCTCCATTCAGAAGCTGAAAATCCTTCCTGCTGAAATCCAAGCAGGATTTTCTGCCCCTAAGGGAGAGACACTCGTGTATGGCCTGCATGGGTTTACCACCTGCTTGAGGCATCTTCCACTCCTTACCTTACCACACTTACTTTCTACACTTTGTCTTTTGGCACCCTCCCATCTCTAGGGTTGCCTGAAAGTACTGCCTGCCAAAGAAGTCCCATCTGCAATAGAAGCTAATGCCTTCTGTAGGATGCAGGACAAGGTTCAGGACTTTCAGGACTCTGTTTCTCCATATTGCCAAAGGAATTCAGCTCCTCTCAGCAGGCAGCTCTTTCAGCCAGACCCCAGAAACAAGAGGAAGTCCTCTCAACAGATGGCAACAACTTGCAAGCTTTCCTGTTGGCTTCCCCATTGATTTTCCAGGGAAGCCAGCAGAGAAGATTGCAAATGGTGACCACATGATTGTGAGAAATAAGTTGTGTGAAGAGATTTCGAAGCACCCCAAATTGTGATAATGTGAACATGGAGTGGGCTTGACATTTTATGACAATCAGAAGTCATGAGCCATAAAGCACTCCTTCAAAGGCCATTGTAACTTTGAATGTCTGTCAAGCAACCAGTCATAAGTCAAGGACTACCTGTATTGTCCCCTGCATTTATATAAAATAGTGAAATCAATATTTGAAGCACAGTACTATTATTACAGAAAATTAGCTAAATGCATCCTATAGAAATGAATTAAATATTTTATTTTATAACATTTAAAGTGATGGAATATGGAATGAACAAGATGCAAATTTTGTATAGGCCAAAATTAAAGCAAATAGATTTCTGTCTCTCTCTCTCTCTCCCCCCTCCCCCCCCTCTCTCACACACACAACACACACAGCATTCTGTACATTTTCATCCAGAGGACACACAGCTCTGTCCCTAGAGAATGTAACAACTGGAGGACCCTTGTTTCCGGAAATTCCATGTGCCTAACAGAGCATCTGCAGAGGTTTAAACAAGGGTCATACTCTGTATTTTCTACCAATAAGGCCTATTTGAAAAGAAAGTGCAAATTCAGTTATTTTAAACAAAGCTAAATGAAGACAAACTTTCTATTACAAAAGCTCTAGCATGGGCAGTATGAATAGATAATCATCATTTAACAAAAAAAAAAAATATCATTGATTACCTAAAGGGAAGCAACACAGCTAGCCAACGCTGAGCACTGTGGACAGCTGGCTTTGTGCAAAACTTATTCTTTGCCCAAATTTTCAAGCCATTCATGCCTCTACATAAAAAGAAAAGAGAACAAAAATGAAAAAGAAAGACCCTTTTCAGATGCACAAAGCAAGAGACTTCCATTGTCTCAAAAAGTCATCCCTACCCTGATCCCTCATTACAGCAAGGGAATGGCCAGAATGGCATTACAATGAATGCAAACCATTTCCGGCTATCATTTGCTCCTACCATCTCCAAATGAAGGCAGGCATTGCATAATCCAAGCTGCAAGGTCTCTTGACAGGTGGATGATTTATGCTCATACTCGGAAGAATCTGAGAGCCTGTGGAGGAAATCAGCATGAACAAGGTGGTGGCAAGGCAGATGATCTCAGTGGGCTTGCAGAGGCTGGCAGGCTACAGCCAACTCAGGTGCAACCGGAGCACAGAGGACTGAACTCTTATTGCTCTGATGCCAGCCCAGTAAGAGTCCATTTACATTATTATGTGCATTACATATACAGTACTTTCAGTCACTTATAAATGTTATTTGTTATTTTTTTTCCCCTCCAGGTTTAGTCTGATTAATTTGTAATAGCTGCACGAGCAAATTCTGGAAAATATTGTTCTGGAGATTGGAAACTGTGCTTCTGATTATTCTAACATCCATCTTAAATTCAATAACATTTTCCTTATAAGATTAGAATGTTCCATGTATTAAAGAGGAACTTGGAAGCTGATTTTCAGAAAGATCTAGTGACAGTCAAAGCTACATCTGTCTAGAATAAATACACATTGTCTGACATGTATTTGTTTAAAATGTGGATTTTTAAATTGACAAGTATATCTGCAAAATAGAGCTGTTCTCTAAGGATTAGGAAAAAAATTATCCCAATCCAAAACAGGTTTTTCTCCTTCAAACAGGAAATAATATGAACACCTGAAGAATATCTGGTACAAGGAAGAGTTTATTACATGTTTTCTACCATAAGTTCATGCTGTCCTTAGCTGGACTATAAACTATAGCATTGTTTCACAGCAATAATATAGTGTTATGTAAATACTCAAGAGTAGCATGACTTTTTCAAGTCTTTTCTAGTAACAACTTGGTAGAGCAACAACTATGAGTATATCTGGCCAAATTAGGCATTGTGAGTAGTAGTACCTGATGGATTTAAATAAATAATAATATGGGTATTTTGTCTCATGGCTTTGAGTGGAGTAGAACAAAGTAAAAAAGTAAAACAAAGTAAAAAACAAAAATAAACAAAGAAAACCAGCGTAAGATTTTTAAAAAATAATAGTGTGAACAAATGTAACAGATGAATGCCTATAACCAAACACATGGAGCTAAAAGCCTGATGAATTTGGCTTTAGAAGTAATAAGTACCACTTTGAATTGGACCCAGAAACCAAAGTTACTCCAAAGCAGTAACTTCATAATAAATGTTATTCTGCAATGGCAGGATTGTCCTGCCAACAATCTGGTTGCTACCTCCTGGACTAGTTGCAACTTCCAAACCAACTCTAAGGCTGCACTGCAGCCTTACATAAAGGAGCCATGGTGGCTCAGGTTTTAGAATGCCGTATTGCAAGTTGATTCTGCTCACTGCCAGGAATTCGATCGTGACTGGCTCAAGGTTGACTCAGTCTTCCATCTTTCCAAGGTTGGTAAAATGAGGACCCAGATTATTGGGGGCATTATGCTAACTCTGTAAACATTTTAGAGAGGAACTGTGAAGCAGTATATAAATCTAAGTGCTATTGCTGCTATTGCTATACTGTAATCACCCAACCCTGTGATAATCAGAGAATGAATTACTGGCCCCAAGATGACTAAGGTAGGCCCATTATTGCAATATCAAAAAAATCTTGAGCAAAGGATTTTAGCTATGGCTTTCATCCTTTGTTTAAGCAGCAGCCATGGTCCAAGAACAGTCTGAAGCTACAAATCAGCTCCTTTGCATGGAGATACAGCTGTATCTTTATGTCAAAAAGAGAAGGCAAGAGAGAACACAACTACCAGTCATCAGGATTATTATTTTTTTTTACTTATTCATCACATTTCTAGGCTGCCCAACTCCAGAACGACTTGGGGCACCTTCACAATTAAAAGCTAAAAGAGAAAAAATATCATCTGAGAAAACTATCTTCCATCTTAAAAGGGAATAAACACACATCAAGCCAAGACCTGGCTCTTAAGCTCAGTTAAAGACTGATTCGGTAGGGGCTATAAGAATTCCTGAGTGGATATTGTTCAAGAGATCAGGTGCAGCAAAGATATAAACATAATAATGTTTGTTATATTGAAATACTTGGAATATGTATTACTGTCAACATGAATAACATTTATGTTGAGTTTTTTGATAGATTGCCTATATGCTGCTGGACCCTTTCCTCTAAAACTCTGTAACACCCATGAATGCACTACTACAGATTCTTCAACCAAGGTACTGATACTTTTGCAAAAAATGACAGTTTGCATACTCTCTAATTATCTTTTAAAAAATAGAATATCTGCCTAGGTATATCACTATTCCTATTTCCCGTAACATTATCAAATTAACTGACTGAAGCTTTGTAATTCAATTACATTTACAGGCACTCTAGTGGCTGAACATAAACTGTTTCAACTCCTACCCTCAGAATGATGCTATAGAACACTGCACATCAGAACAACTAGACCAGTAGTGGGTTGCTCCCGGTTCTGTCCGGTTCTTAGAAGTAAAACCAGTGGAAGGCTCTGCCCCCATCCCATCATCATGGGGTGATCTGCTCATGCGCAGAAGCTTCTGTGTATGCGCAGAAGTGCGCACGCTCCTGTTATGAACCGTTAGTAAAGGTAAGTGGAACCCACCCTGAACTAGACACAGAACAGTTTTTTCCCAAACGCCATCACTCTGCTAAACAAATTATTCCCTCAACACTGTAAAACTAATTACTAAGTCTGCATTACTATTAATCTTCTCATTGTTCCTATTACCCATCTCCTCCCACTAATGAGTATATGACTGTAACCTTGTTGGTGGTATCCTTAAGATTTATATTGACTGTTTCCTAATATGATTTGATTGCTTATTTGTTTCCTATGACTATCATTACGTGTTGTACCTTATGATTCGTGGTGAATGTATCTTTTCTTTTATGTACACCAAGAGAGTATACACCAAGACAAATTCCTTGTGTCCAATCTCACTTGGCCAATAAAGAATTCTATTCTGTTCTATTCTATTTTTGGTCAGATTGATTGACCTACTCCCTTACCACACTCACTCTTTATTCCCCTATTTTACCAACCAAAAATAAAAAGGATTGTCAATTTGTCTTGCTGAGTTAAATATACTGATTGGCCCATGCATGTTTTCCTCCTCTTCTCCCAGTTTTGATTGTCTTTGATTGGTTTGCTCAGAAGTAATGAAGAATTCCAGTAGAAGAGAATATACGTAGTTCAAAGTTGAACTATGAAATCCTCGATGCTCACTCACTGAGCTTGGTTGCTTTGTAGGCATTTTATTACCCAACTGGTTAACAGACAGATCTCAACATATGACTGTTTAATGACATTTTGCAATTTCAAAGTGACTTAGGTCCCATTCCTGAATTTACAACCATCGTCACATGATTACAGTTCAGGTGTTTAGCAACCAGCCTGTATCTATGATCAACAATATTTTGTGATCACATGCTAGCTTTTGACAAACAAAGTCAATTGAAGGGGCCAGATTCACCAAATGACTATGTGCTTAATTGCTCAACCTCAGTGATTCCCTTAACAACCATGGTAAAAATGGTTGTAAAATTGGGTCCAGTCATATGGTGATTTGCTTAATGTCCACATCACCTGGTGGCCAAAATTCTGTTCCCAATTAAGGTTATAAGTGGAAGACTATAAAGGAATTAATAGACTAGCTTAGGAATGATTTTCCTTACTGAACTGGCTGATCTCTGTTCCCCCAAATAGATACTTATGGCAATGGTAAAGTATTTTTCATTCTACTAATTATTTGCTTCTCATTTTTGCACATCGAGTTATCAGTCTGTTCAGAAAATAGTGATTAGAAAGAAATATCAATCTATTGTCAAGTAGCATTCATTTTGTAAGTTCCATAAAGTGAACTTTAACTTAGAAACTAATATGATACCAATCACTTCCTTTACATTTCATGAAAAAAGCCTGCATCTATTCTTCAGCATAGTAGCAACTTCTGCTATGAACGTTTCGTTAAAATGGCAAATTTTAATAAATTAAAAATACAGTGGGGGAAAAAAATGAGCCAAAATAGAATCCTTTCTTCTGATTTCATCTTTACTTCTTCTTTGCTGATCTCCACATCAGTGGTGGGTTTCAAAAAAAATTACTACAGGTTCTGTGGGTGTGGCTTGGTGGGTGTGGTATGGCTTGGTGGGTGTGGCAGGAGAAGGATACTATAAAATCTCCATTCTCACCCTACTCCAGGGAAAGATTACTGCAAAATCCCCATTTCCTCCCGATCATCTGGGACCTGGGAGGCAGAGAATAGATGGGGGCGGGGCCAGTCAGAATTTTTACTACCGGTTCTTTGAACTAAACTGTTTCCCTGAAAATAAGACATTCCCTGACAATAAGTCCAATGGGGCTTTTGAGCACATGAGCTAAAATAAGCCTCTCCCAAAAAATAAGTCCTCTCCAAAAATATTTAAACACAGAGCTGGTAATCAGCAAAGATGGCAAGAAAAGCTCCATCTTGTTTCACGTGGCCCAAAATAATAAGACCTCCCTCCAAAATAAGGCCAAGCACTTATTTCGGCCTTCAAAAAAATATAAGACAGGGTCTTATTTTCGGGAAAACACGGTACTCATAATTTCTGCTACTAGTTTTCCAGAACTGGTCAGAACCTGCTGAAACCCATCTCTGCCCCACATCATGTTGTTATGCAAATGCCACTTAAGGAAGGGAGATTTAATTTGCAGCAGGCAATCTATAGAATGTTTTCCAAGGAAACAAAAACGTCTCTTTTTTTTCATTGACAGAGCAAAAAGCTTTATCCCCCCCCCCCTTCAGCTTTTAAATACATTACACAACTGAAACCACTGCACAGTTTGTACTCAATAATATTTCTTGCTTTTTAAAATTTGGTAATTTAACAGTGCTGGTACTGCTACATTTGATTTCTAAATTGTATTGTAATTATTTCTATGGATTTTATTTGACTATATATATCACACTAATGGACCAGAATTGATATTGTCTAAATAAACAATCAAATAGACAGGTGGCATAAGAATAATGTCAGTGTGTTGTCTAACGCAATTACCAAAATGTAACAGAAGCATTTTTCTTAGTAATAAAGGAAATCATGATAAAATCATTATTATTATTTGCTCTCTGCAAGGAGTGAAGCATTTATTATTTGGGTTGAATCTGAAACTTTTCTGACTCTCAACTCCTTTGCATTTTAACTGATAGGGTCAAAAGTGGAGCTACAGATGAGCATTAAAGATGCGTACATCCCTTTAATCAGATAACCCATTCAAAGACTTTTAAATTCCCAAGAAGCCACTTTACAAGACACGTGACACAGCCAAATCTATTCTAGAATGTAGAGAGAAGACTGAAGGGGGTGAAGGGAGAGAAATGCTTATGCCAGCTGAATAAACTAGAGTTCATTTTTTTGTTTTGTGTTTTTTTTAAATAAGAAATTAAAGAAATAAATGGCAACGAAAGAAAGAAAGCTAGCAATTCAAAGTGACTTCTAACTGTACAGTTCTCCCTTGAGAGTAACTATAGCAATTGAGGTTTCACAATCTGCCTTTAAATGCATTTTTTAACTTCATTAAACAGCTTTATTTAAGGAACTCTTCATAAAAGTAATTTAATTAAAAATGAGATACTGGTGAAAACATCTCATCTTTTTAGATTAGGATATAGCATCATCAAAGAGATGTCCTGGAAGAAAAAGAGTTTGGCCTAGCGGCTAAGGCACCAGACTAGAAAGCAAGAGACCATGAATCCAAGTCTCGTCTTAGCCATGAAAGCCAGCTGGGTGAATTTGGGCCTGATACTGTCTCTTAGCCCAACCCACCTCAGAGGGAAAATAGGAGGAGGAAGGAGCATTAGGTATATTCATTGCCTTGAATTATTTATAAAAATAAATGCAAGATAAAAAAAATAACTTTAAAAAATGTGTTGGATATGTTCACTGACTTGAATTATTTGTAAAATACAATTAAAGGGAACATTAAAGGGAACTTTAATAATAAAGTAATAAAGGTAGGATACAAATAAACGAATGAACAAAGAAACAATCTAAAGCATAACATAATAAAAAAGAGGCTCTACCAAATTTGAGAGGAATAAAAGGTCTTATACTTCCTGATAATAATAATAAAAGTTTGTATAGAAAAGATATTTTGGTATAAAGCGACTTCTTATCATGATGCTAGATTATCAAGGTAGAATGACTGAGGAGACAAAGGAGAAAGAAAAAACACTGAAGATGAAATAAAGTATAAAGCAAAATAAATTCTACTTATGTTCATTTTGTTTTCTGGTTAAACTTCAGAGCATACAACACATGTATATTCAATACATACCTTTCAAAAAAAATTATAATCATTAATCTATAAATACTTGACTTATTATTATTATTATTATTATTATTATTATTATTATTTGTGGTAATATTTCAAAGGGTGATACCTTTGATGCAGTTCAATTTTTTTAAAAAAATATATTCCCAAGAGTAAAAGAAACAATATATTCTTACCTTGTTGAGTTTTATAAATTTTAAAAAGTACAGTTCTGATCTATGAAGCATTTCAGAATAAACAATAAAAATAGGGAAAGTCTATATTAATATGGAGTGGTGTCAACAGGAAATATCTGATTGGGAAGCTCATGGTTTGAGTTATCTAAATGATACACTACGTAAGATGTGTTGTACCTTCCTAAGATAGATAAAACATGTGCTTTGCCAAAGCATGATTAGAAGAGCTTTAAATTGAATCCAGTGGGGATGGAAATGAAACTTCTGAAGTAAGGATCTAAAATAAAGACTTGTATACTGTTGAAAATCTCTTAAATTACTAATTGAAATATCTGAAGGAATTTTTAGCTCAAAAAGTCCACGACCTTCATTGTCTATAAATTAATGCTCAATGAATGGGACATAGGCAAAATGAACTTGAACTCCTAATACAGAAAGGTAAATATGATTTAATAATGTAACAGAAACCTAATGAAATTACCCTCATTACTGGATTATTACAACTGAAATAAACTGTATAATTTGTTCAAAACAACAAAAAGTTTAAAAGTTGGCGAAGTTGCACTATTTGTTAAAAATATTACTTTCTATTCAGAAATTTCAAACAATGCTACAGAGAACATGGGTAAAAATAAGCAGTGGAACTAATAAAAGCAATATTGTTGGTGATGGTTATTGTTGTCCATCCAGTGTAGAAAAGGTAGATAATTACTCTCCTATATTCCTTTAAATCAGGCATAAATTTTATTCTGGTCAGAGATGAATTCTGCCAAGCATGGTCCTTCCAGACACTCCTGACTGGTCTTGATGAAATCTTTTTTCTTTTGTCTTCAGCAAAGAAAAATTAAACTATGAATTCACTAAGAAAGTGAATATAGGAGATAAAGTTAAGGAAAACTAAAGCTAAGTTTATCTTGGACTTCAAAGTAAACTGAGGGCAATAATTAGTAGATTTCACAGAATGAAAAACTAATGGGAAAAGGTGCTCCAAATAGATAGAAATTCCTAAAGAAATAGGCAGTAAAAGCACAATTGTAAACAAGTTCCAATGAGGGAGAAAATGGAGGACAGCAAAAGAAGCCAATATGGCTAAACATACATGCACACACGCACACACATGCACAAACCTACCTTTAGGGCATGAGTGTCAAAATCACGACATCACATGATGTATTGTGACTTTTTCCCATTTCGCTAAACTGGTTGGCATGGCCAGTGTGTGACACATCCGGCCTGCAGGCAATGAGTTTGACACCCCTGCCTTAGGGAAAAATTGAATATAGAAAAAAATGGGCATTCCTGAGAATGGCTTTGGGGTGGGCTCATCAATAGGCAAGAAGAGTCAATGTTATTGCCCTAAATAATGGGGGGGGGGACTAGTTATTTTATTGCTACCTGCTGAAGGTCAGGAACAGGCACGTAATTCAGTTACAAAAGCACGTTTCTGTATTCAAAGTACAAATTGTTCTATTCTCTAAAATAAGTACTGGTAAGAAGAATATTAAAGCAGTTTTCAAGTGAAAGCAACCAAAATTCAAAATTTTCTAGCTCTAATTTTTATTATATTTTATTTGGAGCATTTTCCCTAAAACAAACTACCAGCATAAACTACCAATGACTAGGAATGCACAGTGTGGCATACTTATTGTTCTTTTCTTTTTTTAAAAAAAGACAGCTAGCTCTTGATCATAGTACTCATGTTGCAGACTGCAAATAAAATCATAATCTGGCTCAGACAAAGAGTGTCCCAGACGGTGGAAAATGACAGATGCTAGAAACTGGCAGAAAGTCCAAGCAGCTGACTATTGGCTCAACTGAAGAAGTGTGGCTTCATTTGTGACTAGTCCTATTAAATGTTACTTGAAACAGTTTCTATAGTGAGGAAGAGCTTAATATACAAGGAATATCTGAGGGACAGTTCCATGAGATCACACATGTGATATTTACAGCTTGTAATTTTAGTGTTTCTTGATACCCTGTCTGGCTTGATTGATTGAGCAGGTCATGTGTAGTTCCATATCTTTCAGCAAATCTGGTGCCAAGCTTTGCCTGTTCAAACATTGTAAGAAAACTATTTGATGTTACTGATCTAAAGTTACTCTGCTGAAAGCAATAAAGTTCTGCCCCAAAATTGGTTGAGGTGTATGTATTTTAATTTGGGAAATTGTTGGGCCAAATTATGCCAGACTTTTGGGTAGGGATTAAACACACACACACACAGAGTCCTTTGTAACTTTTTTAGTCCCAGAACATGATACAGCTCTCTGCGCCAAGACTAGTAAATCTTTAAAGAGTACATTCACTAACTGGAGGAAGAAGCAAAAATAATTTAGGCAAGTAGCCTTCTTCACAAAGCACAGATGAGCTTTGTTAATCTCAGATATTTTTAAACAAATGTGTTTTGTATGCCAAAGATGAAGGGCCAAAAGCACTTATTTTTCTACAGTTTGATGGGAAAGATGTCACATCAAACCAAATCCTGCATCATTTCACCAAGTTGCTGACTTCCCCTTAGTTATCACTGACATAACTGCCACTATTTCTGGTACATGGACAAAAGTTCACTCATTTACCTCCCTTTGAGCTAACGCTAGTGAATATATTTTAAGGAATAAAATTTCTTGAGTAAAACAAAAATGCTAATTTTCTTTTTAGCCTGGGAACTGAATATATAACAAATGGGGATATTCATTAAATCAAAGAGGGGCCACTATATTTTTGTTAATTAAAAATGATGGACTTCTAACAGTTATGTAGTGCAAAAAAGACTTTTGAACCCATAGAAGCTTACATCTTCTAAATTAAAGGAGAAAAATAAATATACAATGTATGGAATAATCACAAAGGAGAAATACATTAGAGAAACATCTGCCCCAAATTAATACATTGTCTTCTCTACAGGTTAATTTGAAACAAAGCTCTTTAATCAGACACCTCTTTTTAAAATATATGTTAAGTAATTCTTGCAATACATCAGCAGTTTGCATCTGTTATTCTACCACACCGTCACCCTTTTCTTCCAAACCACAAGATTTGTATCAGAACATAAGTCACTTAGGGACACCAAATAGGGCTTAGATTGTCTAAATTGGTATTTCCCAGTTCACAGGACAAGATAAACTAGATTATTAATTCCTGTTATTACAAGTGAAACACAAATCAAACTAAGTGTAAGTTAAACCTAATCATTATACATTCAGAGTTTGCATCTAAGATACCTTTACAGCTATTGGAAACTAAGAATCCCTTCAAATTAAAAGTGCACTGCTGCTTATTATTTCAAAAATGCTGCATAAATGTTTTTATTATAGGGAGACAATATAAAAAAATATCAGTTGAAGTGAATTTCTTCTTTTCACCTTAAAAGTATTTGAAATACTTTTTCTTGGATATTATTAAAAGCTTGTGCTTTCTCTTCCTCTCCAGTTTTGAAGGCCACAAGTTACTCTTCCTTGCACAACAACTTCTTTTTTCTACTTAGCAGTGTAATATTATTAGTCCATGAAATAAATCTGCCATTGAAAGCTATTATACACAAGTTCTTTGCAAAGAAGAAGGTTGGCCATCCCTGGCAGAGATGAAATCACACAATCACTGCATGTTTTGCTCCACTCTTTCTCAGTGTCAGAAGTGGGTTTCATCAGGTTCTGACCATTTCTGGAGAACCGGTAGCGGAAATGTTGAGTAGTTCGGAGAACCGGTAAATACCACCTCTGACTGGCCCGCTCCCATCTATTCTCTGCTTCCCAAGTCCCAGCTGATCAGGAGGAAATGGGGATTTTGCAGTAACCTTCCCCTGAATTGGGGAGGGAATAGAGATTTTACAGTATCCTTCCCCTGCTATGCCCACCAAGCCACACTGACAGAACTAGTAGTAAATTTTTTTGAAACCTACCACTACTCAGTGTTGCTAATAACCAGAAGGGGGCTTCTGGATTTAATTGCACATGATTTCTACAGCTAATTACACTGGAGCATGCATAAAATGTTTGTCAGGAATTACCAATCAGAAAACCCCTATGTTCCACAGGTCATTCTACATATTGTATTTATCCCAAATGGTTTTTATTGGACTATTTATTGTTGTTTAACCTTGTGAGCTGCCCCGAGTCCTACGGGAGAAGGGCGGCATATAAATACAATTATAAATAAATATAAATAAATAAATAAATGTCTGCATGTTAGTATGGTTGTATGGTTGGCTAGGTAGCTACCAGTCACCTCAAGCTATCAAAAGTAACTAGCTCTAAAAACATCAGTCGATCATATTAATTAGCAAGCAATCAAATTGCAGAAAATGTGGCCAGCTTGTTTCTATGCACACCCATGGTGAACCCATGTCTATGGAGATTTTCAGGTCATGGTTGTCCCAAAGGTGCTTTTTCAAAAGGCAACTGGACTTACTTTGTTTTTGCTTGAAGACGTTTTGCTTCTCATGCAAGAAGCTTCTTCAGTTCTGACTGAATGGTGGAGAGTGGAAGGATTTATATTCCTTGCAGTCATCTGGTTGTCAGCCCTTACTCTGAGATTTTTTGAGACCACTTGGAAGTTTATCTGTGCCCTCAGAGTCACCTAAGTGCAAATGGGTGTGGAATCTTCTTTGAACTGCTGAAAGGACTTCTGAATTGCTGAAAGTTCCAAGAAACTTCCACATCCAATGCCTATTAACTATTTAAAATTACTATGGACTCTAAAAATAGGATTTACAATCTGGATTTGATATTCTGATATATGCCCCACAGGTGGTGCTGGGCAAAAGACCAACATTCTAGCCCATGCATTCATATGACTATGATTTACAAGTTTTTCATTAGAAACCAGTGTTTAGTTTCACTTTCCAGCAAAAATGCCCCCTAGCAAATAATGGATTTGTTTAATGACCACAGAATTCACGTAACAACCATAGTGTTTGCTTCATAACCATTGCAAAAAAGTCATAAAACTAGTTGTGCTCATGTTATGATTTGCTTTATGACCAACATGACTGAACTTGTGGGCTCAATTACAGTTGTAAATCGAGGACTGTTTTTATTGCTGCAATGGAGGATGCAGTTAGAGATAGCTCAATATATACATATACATATATATATACATACATATATATATACGTACATACATATATATATATATATATATATATATATATATATATATATCATACATACAAACATACATACATATATATATATATATATATATATATATATATATATATATATATA
>JANHFM010000656.1:285286-299962 GCA_032468115.1 Grayia smithii | reverse complement strand
GCCACCGGTAGCCAGTGCAGCTCGCGCAGGAGAGGTGTCACATGGGAGTAACGGGAAGCTCCCGTAACTACCCGCGCAGCTGCATTCTGGACTAACTGGAGCCTCCTCAAGGGTACACCTCAAGGGCAGCCCCATGTAGAGGGAGTTGCAGTAGTCTAGGTGCGAGACGACCAGCACTTGAGTGACTGTGCGGACGGCATCTCGGTCCAGGAATGGGCGCAACTGTCACACCAGACGAACCTGGGCGAAGGCCCCCCTGGTCACGGCTGTCATATGTTCTTCTAAAGACAGCCGTGGATTCTGGGTGGGAAAATCAATTGACCGGTTCACTATGGAAACATTGGAACCAAGATTCATTTTGAGTATGAATAATAAAATTAAGGAGAAAATTAGTTCTATGGAATTACTTTCAACAACAACGGTGTCTTTTGTCTATGAAATCAATCAGTAGTGTATCACACCCACAGAACAGAGCTAATCAACAGTAGCATAGCAGGAGAAGTAATCTCATACAGGACATAGTGAAACACACTGCTTTGGCTTATATCTTGCTGTCTCATACCTAGTATATATTTAGCACATGCTTTCCATGCAAAAAAACAAAAACAAATTCTATTGTTAACATCTAAAGGTAAGGTTTGGAAAGAAATTTGCCTCTAGTTTTCTTTAAATCTGGAAAACTATTTGGTAATTACTACATACCGGTTTGAGTTATCCAGATATTTGGAATTACATTAATCAGCATTCTCTTTACACCTGATAAAGATATATGAGAATGATATGATATGTGTCTCATTCATCTGGATGGCTGCTGTAAACAATATAACATTATTTAATAATATAACATTGTCAGAGTATTATCTAATTAACAATAATGTATCTTCCCAGATTCCATCTCTTAGGGATGTTACCAGCCACGAAACCACTGTCTTTTCTTGCATGAAGAACAGCATTGCCTTGCAGCCAATGAAGTAATCCACATGCAAGACAACAAACTCTATCAGTAAGTTAATTTAATTCCTCTAACACCACAATCTTTCCAATATATCAGCTTGCAAACACATGAAGGGTGATCACAGACTCACAAAGCTTAAATGGGGCAGCACCAACTAAGATGGAAACATTTTTTCTACTTTCTACAACACAGTTCCCAGTGTACAAATCAATGAGTTATATGACCATACTTTCTGATTGAACTGTAATGAGCTTAAATAGAACTAACCTTGCAAATAGTCTCAGATTTGCAATTGATACAAAGCTATAGTACAGAAATTAATTGGGATGGATCATATGGAAAATACACATACAAATATGTATCATGTGGAAAATACAAATTTTGATTGTTCTGACTCACTGTTCCTGTGCTTTTATGCATGAGCTGTTTATGTCATGTTTAATAAATATAGTACTTGGATTGTCAAAGAACTATTATATCAGTAGGGAAATTTGTTTATTGATGAATCAAATTCCTTCTCCTCTCATATGTAAGTTTCCATTCGTCCAACACTCACAAAACTAATGAAGGTCTTCTAATTAGAACCATAAAGAGGACATCAGAATCGCCAAGCCATAAACCAGTTCTAATATGCCTGTAATCTGCAATGATTAAAAAGTGTTATTTGGCTGTAGTTTAATGGAGGCAATATCACAACAGGGATAACTAAATATCCATATACCATATATTTTATATGGATGGGAGTGATTAGGAAGAACTAAGACTATGGGTGCATAGAAAGTGAACCTACTGATAACCATGGCTTTATTACCTATAAACTAGCACTTTCATTAATCTCAGGTTGCCAAAATGATAAGGTACAAATAAAACAAATAAATGTATCAATAACTATACATGGACCATTAAGGCACTACAAAATTCCCAAGCTCAAAACCCCTCTCCCTGAATAAGCTTCAAACAATGGTTACGCTTCAAGCTATTTCCTCTTACAAAATTATCAATTTTGAGATTTTATATCTGAGGCGCCTCAAGCTGTGGTAAACTGCAACAATGAGGCCTAAGCCCAAAGACGACACAGTGATATCCACTTGAGTTCAATTCTTTATTTGCTTAGACCTTGAGATATCCAATTGAGTTCAATTCTTTATTTGCTTACACCTAATCGACAGAATCTCACTAAAGTAAAGCTATAACCTTTTAACAGATATACGCCGGGAAATTCTAGGCTGAGGCTACTCTGAACCTTTTCCTTCTCCTGAACTCTATCCAGTTCAGGACTATAAACTCTCTTGTCTTGACCCCCTCTGTGGAATGTTCTGCCTCCCTAGAAAGCCATGTATTGCTGACATTCTGACCCATTCCTTCTCCAGCTGCACATTCCATCACACCAATTCATCCAGCATAAAAAGTGTGCAATATATCTAGATGAAACTAATTTGGGGAAGACTTGCCCATTCTTTCTGTCTTTCACTCACTCACTCACTCACTCACTCACTCACTCACTCACTCACACACACACACACCCCAACGTGGCCAATCAACTATAGATTGGTTTTAGAGCATCTGGCAAAAGTAGGAACAAGCTACCATGACATTTAAGAGGCTGATTAGAAGATCAGATGTTAAATCTGCCATGAGAACTGATCCATTTGGCTTGTTACATGGTATGTAAACGACTTTCATGATACAAGGTTATTTCCCTAACTATTCATCATTCCGTTAGTTCTATCTAATTAGTCTTTTGACATACCCATGAACTAGAATATACCTGTATCATAATTTGCTACTGAAACTACTGTCAACTTTAACTGGTCACTACAACATAAAAGGTCATAAGTTCAAGACTCACTTAATTAGGCGGAGCTAGTTCTATGCATTCTATAATAAAGGGACATATCTCTCTGTTATAATTCTAGGGCATTATGCTTTGTGCTTACTGCCTGTAAAGAGAAAATTTGAATTTTATTTACTTCTTTATTTAAAGCATGCCATTTTTCAAGTTACTACTGAATCCAGATAAAATTGACAAGCTCTAAAAATCAATGTACTATTTTTAGAACTTGCTAGTTTTCACTTTTCTATGATGTGAAGTCATCATAGTTTGGGGTAAGATATAAATTGAGAGGAGTAGCAATACATTTTAAATAAATGGGATTATAATCATGGAAATAGATGCAGAAAGAGAAAGCAGAATAATATATTGCCTGTAGGAATTTTGGGTTAAAGCATGCAACTTTAGATGGCCTTGATATAATCACTCTTTTTGCTGTTATGAGGGGTCATAGTAAATTTGGTTCATTACTTCTGTTTTCAGAGAAATAAAAGTTGATCAAATCCAGGCAATTAATTTGACAGAAACTATTACAACTCAAGAAACAAATGATCTTTGATGGGATTCTTGAAGCTCTCTAACTTGGTTATTTGTTTGAAGTTTCATTGCCAACTAAAGATCATCAGACCAGTTAATGTTTGTGAGCAATCAACCAAGTTCAAAGAGCATCAAGGCTGCACACTTCATTCCTGAGCGAGCTGTCTGTCTCTCTGTCTGTCTGTCTCTCCCTCTCTCCTTCCATCTCACTCATTCACACACACATACACATTAGTTAAATAGGAATAACAATCAGATGATTCAACTATCTTTTTCACCTTATGCCCCAAACTATAAAACAACAATATAATCCCATGCTTTTAAAAAAATCTATTCATAAATACATGAACTAAAGATTCTATGCATAATCTTTATTAAACACAACTTTTATCCATAAAAAAATGAGAATTCATTCTGTTTTATGTTATTCTGCACTTAGCATCTATAACCTGGGCTCAAGCCTCTAATCACAATGTTATTATTTCTACCACTGAAGATCAAAACTCTGTCTGGAATAACTAGGCAGATGTTTCTCCGGGAAGTCTTGCATGAATTTTCAGTGCTACATGGTCATTGGCTTTTAGTTTTAGAACTGCGAAGAAATCTTATCCAAACCAGTTTGGATTTGGATTTGGATTGTGACCTGTTTTGTGCTCTGTTTTATTTCTGATGCCTCTGCTTGAATTATCAAGAGCAACATGTTCTCTGCAGGGATTTTCTGCAGCTTAGCGGGGAGAAATCGTAGCTCAATGACAGAACATATGTTCTGCATTCATAAAGTCCCAGGTTCAATGCATAGCATCTGTAGCTAAAAGTGTCAGGTAGCAGCTGATGGCAGATCTTTCCATGAGCCCCTGGATAACTGTTGCCAGTCAGAGTAAATAGTACTAGGTTAGATGGGCAAATAGTCTTAAGAAAGTTTCCCAATATTTCTTTTGTTTTGAGTTTTGTTCTGTTATTTTTCTGGGTTAACGTATGATAGATGGTCACATTAAAAACAAACTGATGATTTTTGGGTTCTTTTTTTACTGTATAATTATAAAAAAGATGTACTGGAATTTATAAACGTGTATTAGACTGTCCATATTTGATGATGGAACATTCTAGCCTAACTTGGTAGGCTTACCAAAATGGGACAGCAGGAATGCAGAGAATGTAAACTAGTATGTATTATCAACAGACACTACGAGAGCTAGAGATAAAAGGAAATATTTTTTTCTCTTCTGTGACAGTGGCATTGAAAGAGAACATGAAGGGTGTGAGAGCTGACCAGGTTTAAATTCTGAATGACCATTCAGAATGCTAGCTAAGAAGTTTTCAACTACTGTAAACACTATCATTTCTTGACATACAATAAAGATATAGAGTAATCTTGGCAATATGCATCCTGGCCTTTGTGGGAACCTGGTGAACATTTTCTTTCTTGTTACTGTTATTTTATAACTAAGCAGAGAGCAGTAGTTTTCATTAGTAATCATGTCCTAAACAGTGAAGCAGGAAGCAACTAAACTGAAACTCTACATATTTCAGATGGGATCTTATTATTGGTTTATTTATTATTATTCAATAAAAAACATTTTTATAACTAGAGTTATGCGTAATATCCTTAAGGAAACTGCACAACAATCCAAAATCTATCTTACCTGTGAAAAGATCTAGGAGAGAAATAAATAGTATTTGTACCACTCTATAAAGCCTTAGTAAGACCATACTTATAATACTGTATCCAGTTTTGTTCACCATATTATAAAAAAGATGTTGTGACTCTGGAAACAGTGCATTAAAGAACAACACAGATAATTAGAGGGATAGAAGCTAAAACATATGAAGAATGGTTGCAGGAATAGGTTTTTTCTAGTGAAAAGAAGGACTAAGGGTGACACGATAGCAGTGTTCCAATATTTGAGCACTGCTACAAAGAAGAGGGGATCAACCTATCTTCCAAAGCACCAGAAGGCAAAACAAGAAACAATGGATGGAAACTAATCAAGGAGAGAAGCAACCTAGAACAAAAGAAAAATATCCTAGCAATGACAAAATTAACCAGTGGAGCAGCTTGCCTTCAGAAGTTGTGGGTGCTCCATCACTGGAGGTTTTAAGAAGAGACTGGATAGCCATTTATCTGGAATGGTATAAGGCAGGGGAATCAAACTCACGTTGTCACAGCATCGTCATGTGACATAACACAACTTTTTTCCCCTTTGCTAAACCAGGCATGGGCGTGGCCAGCATGTGATGCATCTGGCCCATTGGCTGAGAGTTTGACAACCCTGGTGCTTGAGCAGGGAGTTGGACTAGAAGACCTCCAAGGTACCTTCCAATTCTGTTATTTTGTTATTCTGTCAAATTTCATGAGATTTCATTAAAATCTCCTATGATTGTTGTCTTGTGATTTTTGATAATTTCACATAAGAATTTGCCTGAATTCTCACAATATTTCTGCACTTATACTTATAAGATGTCTGAGGTAGCATAATTGCTTGATGGTACAAGAGCCAAAAAAATTGTTGATCCCATCATAGCCTTTAATACTCAAGCTGTACCATTTCTATAAACAGAACTACTTAAGGTAGGACATGAAATTACCTTATAAATAAAACATAAGAAATTACACAATAACCTGATTCATACAGTATATGATAAGCTATACCATTCCTTATTTGATTTTGACTTAGTGGGTTATGTGATCCTAATGATTACTCTTTATAAAGTATGATTTGTGGAAGCTTTAAATCATATCTTGTGGAAATGAAGACAATGGATGAATGAACAATGACAATGAACGTAGCACAATGTGCAAGCATATCAGCTGTAATAGTAGAACAGCAATCATTACAAATATTTTAAAATTTAGCTAAAATATGTAAAATTACTTACAAGGCTTATTTGCTAAAGTAGCATAAAAGAAGTACATTAATGTGTTAAATTATAAAATGTATTTTGGAACTGTCATCTTATTGTTCAGGTATGCCTTTAAAACTCTCTCTCACACACACAAGACAAAATAAAGGCTAAGATATGCATGACAGAGTATGAGGAGTTACTTCTGGAAAGTTGCCTTAACTTTTGTAAAGGAAGTCTCCCGCATCCAAAGAAGACTGGTAGGAAAGAAAGAGGCTTCTGTGGATAAAACATCTTAAACTAAAAATTTATATCAAAATAAAAACTGGCAACCTAAACTGTGCAGCCTTCACTCACAAAACCATATCAACAGACTGTACTGGATCCTAGCACAAGCATGATTTGATCCAATCAAATTGTACAAAATGGTTCCATAGAAAACAAAGGGAGGGGGAGAGGAGAGACAGAATTGTGGTGTGGTTTTCTTCAGCTGAGAAAAAGGGTAATCGAGCACTGACCTTGAATTGTCCTCTTGAAGAAAGCCTTGCAGGCCTCACATGAAGCCACACCATAGTGATACCCTGATGCAATATCACCACAAACCAAACACAACCTTTTGGGCATTGAGTTCAGCATGTATTCACACTTGGTTTGTGAATCTTCAGCAATGGTACTGGAGCAATCATCGTATCGTTTCCTGACAGACCCATTACCCCCAAGACCTGGGGCTGAAGAGTAGAGTGGTGGTGAATCTAACCCATTCTGATGTCCATTCATGGTTGAACTATAGCTTCCACTGGCGTCAGAGGAGCCACCAGGGCTATGATGGTTGATGCTGTCCGTCAAGGAGGCGGGGCTTGATGGTTCCGTCTTGATATATGACGAACAGCTAGAATCAATGTGTCGATCCTTGCTTGACATTCTGCAAAGAAGCCTGCATTGTAAAGAGAATGGGAGAGAAAGAGGTTTCTGTGCATTAAAGACAATGAACTTTAAAGGTGTGCTGCAAGGGCTAAAGCAGTGTTTCTCAACCTGGGCCGATGGAAGATGTGTGGACCCAGCTTTGCTGGCTGGGGAATTCTGGGAGTTGAAGTCCACACATCTTCCAGCGGCCAAGGTTGAGAAACACCGGGCTAAAGATTGTACATCATTCATTCATTAGTCAATATCTCTTGTTTTACATGAAGGTAATCAGCATAAGTGCATGACAGAGCTACAGCACTCAGATTGGCTGTAGGCAAAAATTATAAAATATAATACAATAATACAATATATTTCTTTTAAATCACCTTTCCAAATTCTAAAATTGTCATATGTGGTAATAAACGAATTCACTTCCAAATTGCTCTTAGAACTTCTTTCCCCTATGATAACACATTTATCCCTTCTGGTAACAATAAAAGCAAAGAACAACAAAATTGTTTCTGTATCTATCAGATGAATGTTTTGCTCTGTAAATTCTTTTTTGTCAGCAAGTTTCCTAAAGCATGACTGCACTTTCTGTATTGATTGAATCTCAGTATGAAGGAATAAATCATGTTTAGAGAAATTTATAAAGAGATTTTTGATCTCAGATTACAGTGGATAATTAAGCTTGATTTCTGTTTCACAAAATCTAAACGGAATAATTCATAAGCTTTTTCTGCAATTACATTTTAGCTGTTGTCCATAGGATTAATCAATAATAATGTAAACATCTAGTACACCTAGAAGACTATATGACATGAAAGCTAATATTTGACTATTTTGGGGTGGGTGTGGGTGGGAATGCTGTTGTTGAAAAAAAGAGACAGAAGTTTTACTTGTCAGATGATAAGATCATTGATCTCTTATTAAAAAGGAGGTATTCAAAGTAGTAAAAAACATCTGAACTTGCACATTTTCCGACTGTGAAAACTGGAAAAAAATTCTGCTAAGTGGCAGATTGATTGCTATGTGCATCTTAACTGAAGAGACAGTGCTGTCATGGCAAACACCATGCTAATGTACTCTTTGAAAGATTTTCAAGAATGCAGCGAAATCTATTTCACTCATGACAGAGGTAAATTTGAGTTGGGTCAATATTCAACAAAAAAATAGCTTCTAATCCTGAAGAACATATCAATCTGACTGATTCATCTATGTCATTCTTATACTAAATTTTAGGGGGAAAATACTTTTGGATAAATCAGCAGAGTTCTCGACAGGCTTCATGAACATGTTACCGTTTAAAAATGTGTTTAATCAAATTTGGAGAGGAAATGTTTTCAGTGAATCTCTTAGTTATCAGAACTTTGGTTCCATCTTCTCAATTAGCCAACTATCTCTTGTCCTGATATTTTACATAAGTATTGGTTTATTTCAGCAGAATCAAAGAAATATATTTACACGACATCCTTTCCAAAAACTAAAGTATAGCTGAGATTAATCTGTTAGAATTTTCATATTCCTTTGCTAAATCAAGATTAAATAAAACATTTATTATGATCTATATACTAACTTAATAATTTAGCAGTCCTGCTAGCTCAACAGATCAAAGTTTGAGATAAAAATATGCACTATAGTAGCCTAAATCTACTACCTCAGCTTGGAGAAGAACTTAAGAAGAGAAGCAATTTCTTATCTTATGAACTCTAACAGGAAATAAAGTGATTTGCCACCTGTTGCCCAATCTTCTAACAAAGAACTTGGAAGAGGAAAGAACTTTTTAGCAAGTTCATTTAGAGATTTTAGAGATTTTGTTAATAACTAATAGAATGCTGCCCTAAATATTTCCAGTAAAGAAATAAACATATTCAACACCTCAAGAGGACTATGTTTTCTGTACCTGCCTGGTTATTGTCTAAAGCAGTGTTCCCCAACCTTGGCAACTTTAAGATGGGTGGACATCAATTCTTAGAATTCTCCACTCAGCCATGTTGAATGCAAATTCTGGGACTTGAAGTCTATCCATTTTAAAGTAGCCAAAGCTGAAAAACACTGGTCTAAGATGTGATACTGATTTTCTTCTATATTGCCTATGGTGAAAGGACAGCCATAAAACACAGATATCCCCTTTTAAATTACCCTTTGAGGTTTCTAAGGATGGTTTTTCTTCAGCAGTTAATATCTTATTTAACAATATGGCTTTAATAATTAAAATTTAATCTGAAGTTTATTTTATTATCTCTTTGGTGCACTGTCCAAAAGTATTTGCATTTTTTAAAATATGCATAGATCTGCAAGTATTTGCCACATCCCCCTCAATCATTCTTCCCCAAAGGAAAAAATAACATGGGGCAAAAGTATGGCACCTGGAGTACCAATTTTGCTTAGGGATTCCAATAAAAATGTAAATGCTGGAGTAGATTTTCAAATCCAAAGTCAGTGCAAATTCTGATTGTTAATCAGAGAGTTTATCATCAGTTACTTGGACACATATGTTAATAATGTTGTTAATCAGAGAGTTTGTCATCAGTTATCTAGACAAATATTATGTTAATAATGAGGAACAGAATCAATATGCTATCCAACTAAGGAAAAAGCCCAGCCAAAAATATACTTTTCCACTATTTGCAGAGAATAAATGTTTCAGGTGTACTGTATTCAATCGAGTTTCCTCTCCATTTTCTACCTTGTGGTGACTAGTGTAATTAATACATCTATAATTAATAAATCCCTCATTCTTTTTTATTATTCTCAAACATTTTTCTCAAGACCATTTGAAAGAAAATGGATCACTACTGAATTACTGCAATCTTATGAATTCCTTTCAGAGTCTTTACAAAAATACCCAATTTATTAATTTATACTTGTTAGACAGCTCTTAAATACATTACAATCTGGGATACAACATGAAATATTATGCTACTGAAGCTTGGCTTTCTTCTTACTATCTATCAGCAAAAAGTCTATGTCTTCATTCTGACACAGGATGTGGTATGTTCATAATTAAAATATCAAATAATTCTCTCACAATCTTGTAATTACAGAACTTGACTGTAAGGGCTAGATGCCTCTGAATAACATTTCTCTAGCTTTGAAAAAATACAAACTTTTTAAAATGTTTGGGTATTCATAGGCTTTCTTTCTTATAAAAAAGTTCATATCACACATAGCTTTTTTTTTTTTTTTTAAAGAAAAGATTTTATATGAGTGAAGATTTACGGCACTTAGGATAATTTTTTCTTTTGTCCTGAAAAAATGGATAAGGAAAAGATCCTGTGCTCAGTTCTCTGGAATGGATTATGTAATTAACTCTTGAGCAAATGAAACTGGAAGAAAAACTGCATAATATATACTTCATATATCATATTGTTTGATTCTGGAGATTTATATCTGACTCCTCCACTTTGCAATTCCACTTCGCCATTCTAATCATCATACCAACCACATCTTGTAGGAGATCAGGAAAGAAAGGTAACACACATCCCTTGAAGCAATCTGTTGTAAAAATCTATCTCTGGCTACTGAAGGAATAAAGTGCTACATTAGAAAATCCATTACCATTCAGGTAACACAATCAAAAAGCAGCAAAATGTTAAGTTCCATTTGTTAAATATGAAGTCCTAGCTACTGTGGTTGGTGGCTTAGCATTACTTATAACCAAACCTAAACCATGTCTTAATCATAATTATTTGTGTATGTATATATATTCAATTTATATCCTGCCTTTTACTTAGGTGTACTTCCTCCTCATATTTTTCCCTACAGCCACCATTCTGTGATCTAGGTTGGATTGTGACTGAGTGACTGGTCCAAAGACTTTCAGTGGGTTTCCTTGGCTATGTGACTTTGGACTAGTCTGTTTCTCCCAGTCTAACAGACAATTATTCTGGGAGAAATGGAGAAAAAAATATATAAACACAACCACAGGAGATATAGACTAGGTGTGCATATCAATATAATTTTATCGTGATTTATTCAATAAGCCACCATTAATTCAGTTCACACAAATTAGGTCAATAAGAAACCACATTTTAGCCTGATACAATATATGAACCTAGTCACACTATGCCACTCCAAGACACTCTAGGAGTAAATGGCAATGGAAATGTATTAGCAGTAGCACAAGTACAGGATATCACTAACATAAAAAGGAGGGAAATAAAGAAAACAAAAAAGGGAATTATAATTCAAAATCACCACTGTTGAAAATTTTGTCTTCCACACTGAAAGTTAATTTATCTCTTTTCCCTCTTTTTTGGTTCCATAAATGTTGGAAAAAACATTCTAATTGCAACTACCAGTAGTTAGCACAATACTAATATGCGTATTCCCAATCTTGGGGATGGATAATACTTCTGTTTTGGCTATAAATCTGTTAGCACTCATTATTTGAGCTTGTTATGAGAGGTACAGTAGTGACAAGTAAAAGAGATCTTTATAAGAGAACAATTATTTCCCAATCATTATTTACTCATTACATTTCAAGTTGCCTTATTAATCCTCTCCAGCAAAAGAGTTTGATTCCTATTTCCTTTCTTTACCAGATTTCCTTCAGCCTTTTTTATATAAGTCTGAAATATTAACAACTGTCTTTAAATTCAATCATCAGCCAATGATTTTTATTCTAGACTTCACTTCAATCTAAAATTAGAGGCACTAAAATTCATATTAAGTCTAAGAGGAATATAGTGAATAGAACTTTATTTCAAAAAGAACACTTTTTTTCAGAAAAAGCTACTCTTATAATGATGACTTTATCTTCATCCATAGTCAATTTTACATTGTACTGTTATTATAACTGTACAGTTTATAACAGTTTATAGCAGTTTAGGTCACAAGAGATTAATAAAAATATATAATTATAGTTAACATTTACAATGAGAAAACATATGTCTCATATTTAAGTGCATAGTATTTATTCTTAAAATAAATGTAAATAAAATAAATATAAGTTATTATTTTTATTTAATATTGTATCTTATGGGTACACCTTGTAAGGATTGAAACCAATCCTTTGTTCTGCTAGCAAAGAAGCAAGGAAACAGACTTCTGAATAATTCTGTCAAATTTTTGGAGCTATTTTGTAAGTAAAATAAATTTTCAACCTATTTCAACAAAAAAAAATTAAAAAACATTCCTGTTTGAAAAGGGAATTTTAATGTTGTGTTTGTATATGTAATTTGTTTTCTAAGATGTATCTTGGGGGGTATTTTAATTTTGCTTCTTTAAAATAGAAGACTGAGAGTATGTTGTAGGCCATTGGGTTTTCTATGGGAAAACAAAATATGTGAGTTAACCTATCTTTATATAGCTTTATATGTAGCATTCTAAACAGGTTTCATGATTATTCTAACAACACAAGAATGCATTAAGATACCATATTTTTCGGAGTATAAGATGCACCGGAATATAAAACGCACCTTAGTTTTTGGAGAGGAAAATAGAAAAAAGCTGACTGGGGGTGGATCTGCCTCCTGGAATAGCCCCAATCAGCTGTTCCCAAGTTGAATTTTAGCAGCAGGTTCCATGCTTATGAGCTCTGTGCCTTGCTTTTTTTTCTGCCTGAAACTTTTTCTGAAACTCTGTTTCAGAAAAAACTTTATTTTCTGCTTCTGAAAGCCTCCCAAACAGAGCTTCAGAAAAAAAGCTTCTGAGGCTTTTTTTCTGAAGCTCTCTTTGGAGACTTTTTTTCTGAAGCTTCTTCCAGAGGAGGCTTTTTTGCTGAAGCTTCTTTCTTAAGCTTTTTTGTTGAAGATTCTGAAGCTTCTTTCGGCGGCTTTTTTCAGCGTCTGAAATCTCTTTTTTCAGCCTCTGAAATCTCCGTTTGGGAGGCTGGGTGGGGCTACATTTGGAGTATAAGACACACCCTGATTTTCACCCTCTTTTTTGGGGGGGAAAGGTGCTTCTTGTACTCTGAAAAATACGGTAGTCCTCAGCTTACAAAAGTTTGTTTAGTGACTGTTCAAAGTTACAACAGCACTGCAAAAAGTGACATGACTGTTTTTCTCACAACCATTATAGCATCCTCATGATCACATGATAAAAAGACATTTGGCAACCAAGTCATCTTTAGGACAGTTGCAGTATCCTGGGGTCATGTGATCACTTTTCACTACCTTCTGATGAGCAAAGTCAAGAGAAAGCCAGATTTACTTAACAACCGTCTTACTAACCTAACAACTGCAGTTATTCACTTAACAACTGCAGCAAGAAAGGCCGAAAGTGGGGCAAAATTCACTTAACAATTGTCTTGCTTAGCAACAGAAATTTTGGACTCCATTGTGGTCGTAAGTCAAGGACTACCTTTACAAACTATCTTTTAATTCTCTCCCTCCCCCCCAGGTTCTATTTTCCATTTGAGCCTTGCCATATTTTATACAGTAAAAGATTTGCGTATGGAAAGAGGGTGGGTGGGTTTACCTCTAAAGATTGCTTGGGAACATTTTGAGTCATGTTCTGACTTTCACCTCTACTGACTATCAGCTTCTTTTCAGCATTGTAGCTGGGCACTAGGGAGAGATGGCAAAGGTTCAACCTAAACCCGTCTGGTTATAAACAATGTGCTCTAATAGTGAGCTATAACCTGATTTCCTTCAGACTCTTAAAAGAATTAACTTGCAATTTGTACCGACAGCCATCAGCCAGATAATAAGGACTATCTAATAAATGTTATCATAATAAAGTAGCATGGATCTGATACTGTAAGACTAACAACTACGCAGGGATTTAATATATTTTTAAACTTATTTACTATATTTATGTCTTCTCTCTTCTGCCAATGCGAAGGAGTTTAAAAAGCAGCTGATGCTTTCATGGTCTGAATAGAGATGGGAAGAGATACAAGAACAAATTTAACTACCGTAGTCACGGCAGAATTTCTGGGAAGACATTTCTGGGATGACTTCATGAACCATGCTAATAGAGAAGCATATGTTCCATCCTTGATCGCCACTCAGAATTACTACATGCTTCCAGGTATAATGTAAATGGTTGTATTAACCTTTAAAGCTCCCAATAGTTTAAAGTCTAACTTTGAGAGATTGCGTCTCTCCTCACACCCCATTACAAGCTGGTCTGGACATTCAAATTTGCAGGAGAGACACTTCTGAAGACGCCTTTGGTTTTAGAAAACTTTCCTATCAGGTGTACAAGGCAGAGCCTACTTTTGCATTGGTTCCAGACTATGAAATGCAGCTTTGCTTTTTCCCATTTTCTCTCAAAAATCTGACGTTATTATCTTCGGGGGTGGTGGTGTCATGGGAAATTGCACTGTTTTGCTTGATAAGCCACCTTGGGTATTCAGTTTGAACAGAAAACGGTCATAAAGGTAAAGGTAAATGTTTTATTTATTTTAATATATAATTTAATTTAAATGCCACCCATCTCACCAGTAAGGTGACTCTAACATAATTTGCAGGAAAGGAAAAGAAGAAGAAGCAGGATCTAGTTCTAGGGCTAGAGATTTCTCCAGCAATGCAGAATACATTTGCATCTCTAAAATATATTAAAGCAGTTGTTATGTATTGAATGAATAGAGTAGAGTAGAGTAGAGTAGAGTAGAATAGAATAGAATAGAATAGAATAGAATAGAATAGAATAGAATAGA
>JANHFM010000656.1:237681-248809 GCA_032468115.1 Grayia smithii | reverse complement strand
AGAGAGAGAGAGAGAGAGAGAGAGAAAGGGAAAGCGACAACTGAGAACGCGCCGCAGACCTAAAAGATGCAGCGCCTTTAAAAAAGTGGTTTGCAAAGCAACCCCAGCGCGCTTTCAACTCTTAACGGGGGGCGGGGGAGAGGGGGGGGTGTCGCTTTAACTCTTTAACCGACCGGGACTTCTGGTTCCTTAAAAACTACGGTTGGGCAGGAAGGTGTGCAGCCTCGGGTTGTTGTTTTTTTTAAAAAAAAGAAGATATCGCCATAAGGTATAATTTTGTACTGCTCTTCTCTTCCTTCCTCCCCCCCCCCCTTCTTGTGTCTCCTGCATGTGCGCGTGGGGTCTGTGTTGTGCGGGGCCAACTCGGGATGGTCTGTTTTAACCACTCTATCCGCTCCGTGTTCACTCGGAAAGTAGACTTATTACTTGGAAAGATGGGAGACAGGTGAAACAAATCTCTCCCCCCCCCCCTCTTCCCCCGAACTTAGTGGCACTTCCTTCTGAGGAAGCCTGCATACATTGCAAGTAGCTCCCGGGCATATTTCTGCATAAACAGGTCTGACTTGCTTGTCTATTGATTTAAGGAAGCACGGCTAAAATCGGACCGTTAATTTTTGTGGGTCTCTCCCCCCCCCCCCCCACCCAATGTAATTCACTTACATTTTATTTCATCTTTCTGAATATCAGTTTGAGGAATCTAAATAAGTTTACGTTACTTGCCTTCATAAACATAACATTAGCAGTGTCTGTATTTCGGCACTTTCTTTTTTAGGAAATGTGTGATGAAGAACTTGAGAGAAATTAATGTATGAAAGCAAACATAGAAATGGGCGCAATGCATGTAGGTGCAAACTGGTTTGTGGATGTGGACCCGTAGTATATAAATATCATACAAGATACAACAGGTATATTTTTTTTATTGAACTCATAATAGACCCGCTATGATTTGAACAGTTCATTCATTGGGTATTAACTGTCTTTAACTCAAACCTCACTGATTTCAAAGAAAATTACTTTCAGGAATGCAATAGATAAGACTTTGCAGCAGTGTTGATATTCAGTATTGTGTAGCTTTGACAGAAGTGCCACTGAAAGTCAAGGTGATACAATTCCGAATAAATCTCTATCAAATTGGTCTGTAGTCATTGAAATCTTATAGGCTTAATTTGATTGTTTTAATTGTAGACATTTACAAGCATGCCCACATGCCCACAAAAATCATGGATCAACATGGATGTAAATATGTTACATGATTTACATCCCATCTGCAAAATCACCCAACCTTCTAATTCCCTACTTCTGGCTGCCTTATGCCAGAGCTGATGACCTTCTTCTCTGAACACACTATTGATGCAAATCATTGTATATCAGACTCTGGGCCAACATTACCCATTTTCTAAGAATCTGTAAAAATGAAGGTATGGGGGAAGAACCTGTGTCCTGAAAGTATCATTAATAATTAAGTATGTTAATATAGCATAATCATTCTAAAGCAAGAGTTCTTTTATATTTATAAAAATATTCTCTCATATCTGGTGATGAAATAATGATTTTAATCCTGGAAAATACTTTTTGTCACTAATTCAGCTGAATTGACCCAATCTTTTTTCTCTCTCTCTCTGCGTGAAATACTCCGTGATGAAAATAACGTATTTTTTAGATCAAAATTAATCAGTGCACCTTCTCTAACTACAATAATGACATTCACAAATGGGAATACAACAGCTGTCTCCACATCTATTTGATGGCTTTCACCAAAGTGAAATGACAGAAAAGAAGACAAGTATTTGTAAAAGCACAGGACATGTTTGCTTCTCTTTGTTTTGTTGAGCTTTGTAGCCTTTATCCTATGGACAGTTTCTAGTCTGCTTTTCATACATGCAGAAAATGCAAGTATTGGGGGGGTTGGGGTGTCAGAAATACACATGGCAAAACTAGAGTATCCACCATTAATAGAAAAGCAGGTAATAAAATCTTTATTACCAGCAGCATTTTTGCTACGTACGGAGACTCTAATTAAGATGTAAATTTTGATTCTGAGCAGTGAGACAAAACCATGCTACAGATACATTAAGCAAGTCCCTCCATGCTTTATAAATGAAGCATCTTGAACATCATTTTAATGAAAAAAAATGACTTTGTAACATGGATACTGTTTGTCTTCATATCAATTACATGCAATAAACATCATAAACTTTTGCAAAATAAGGATGTACTATCCTGTACCATGGTGTGGGCTTATTCTTTGGATTCTAATATATTTGTTGGTTTTCACACAAAAAAAAAATCCTCATAGACAATATATATCACAATGTGACATCATATTTGTTAAACTGAGAGTGAGAAAGTGAGAAATACAAAATTTACCTAATATGTTTATTACAATCTGCTGTGAATAGTCTTTAAACTGCTGTTTTGTTTTGTGCTCCCCACCCCTCACAGCTCAGCTTTCCTTGTCCACAGTCCTTTTTCTCATCCATATCATTTTGTGTCTCCCCTGTCACCAAATTAACTATTGCTATCTTTCGGCCAGACACCTTACAGACATGGATCTTTGCTGATGGTAGTGCTGCTTAGGGGACCACAATCATAGTATTATAATTTATGCATTCATGAAAGGCAATTGGTCTTCTCCCCTGAGACTTAAAATGTCACCTCTAGTAGACCTGGGCCTGGAATTTCAGCAGCATTCTTCAACTTGGGTATGCTGGTTACAGTTCAGTTATTTTATTAAAAGAGAAAATAAATGAGGCAAGTTAGAATCTATTATTACAGCTCCCTTTTTTTCCTCTCAAAAGAATGCTTGAGGAGGAAAGACTCGTGAAAATAAAATCAAGGTGAATGCTTATTTCATAATCTCTAGGTTATGGAAAATACAACACAGAATAGTGCATGCATTCTCCTTTTCTTCTTTGCTCTTTGTCAGATGTTGCAATATAAAATCTCACCCCAAAAGCCTGCACAAAACAATAGTTATGGAATCAGGCCTGGGAGGTTGAAGTAAGTATCCTGAATGGAGCCTATATCTTCACATCTCTTCTATCTTTATTAGTATGCTCATGTAAGATACTGTGCATCTTTAAGCGGGAAAGTGAATTTTGTATCTACTATGAAGTAAATATATATTTTTATTGATGCTTGCATCCCCAAAGGATATTACAGTCTTTTTATACCAGCTAATCCAATCTTTTTAATTATATTTGGGGGGAAATATTGTTAAATTGATTTTTGATTATATGACATTAATCAGAATAACACAGTTGTTATAGCTAGCTTTAAGTATGATAGAACTAGATAGAAACATGGCAGAAAATGGTATTTAATAATAAAGGGGTTATGTGCTTCTTTATAAAGGCCCAACACATATCCAAATCCCGTATTCATTTATTTGCAAGTATATATTGTGCTAATTTTTAAAGAAGTTGTTGAGTGAAATGTTTGTTAGAAAACTACATTTCCTTCAAAATGTAAAGCATACCACTGGCTACAATATACTTCCTATACACACACACACACACACACACACACACACACACATATTTACAAAGGAAGTGACAAGCTTACTCTTTGAATTTCTTTTCATGCTAGCCTACTCTTCAGTAAATGGTAGTAGATTACTACTTTAGAACCATCTGCTGCTTTCATTTATATTTAGCAGAAGTAATGACCACCCTGCCTGAATTTTAGACAAGCCACAACACTCAAAACTGCTTTTTGGTATAAGCGATACATATGCATAAATATGCATACATATGCATGTAATTCCCCATACAGCCTTTTTATCCTTTTAGATCAAAAACACAAAAGTTTCTCCAAAATAACATCACAATAATATTATCCTATCTGTACAGTACACTGAATGAACCACAAGTATCCTGCATCAGTGATTCTTCAGGTCTAGCAATCTCTGTTCAAATTGTACAGTGCAGAATCTATATATGGTTCACTTTAAAATTTTTGCTATTGTCTTTTGTAGAAAGTCTAAATGGGAAAAGGTTTTAAGTATAATACAAAACCCATATCCTCTCCCTCTTCTGGCACATGTTTTCCTTGGAGAGCCACATGGTGTTACTGTCTAAATAAGCCAAGGAAAAGATGATTGAGGGAATTCAATCACTCTTTAATTAATACGGGATTATTTCACTTTCATTTTGTGGAGCTAATAATACGAGGTGGAATGTCAGTAAAAATTAAATCGTAAACTAGTGGAGGGCCAAGGGAGCAGCTCACTTTAGTTATGGAGTTTTCCCACTAGATATTGTGAAAAATCTTACACCTATTTACATTGGTAATGCTGTTCCATGGAATAGTAAAAGATTTCAAAAATCTGAATGGCACAGGCATATATCACAGAACAAGAGAACATTTTCAGATTATCTATTAATAAGTGAATTGAGGCAAGTTGTTTCCTGAATGTTAAAGGACCACATGTTAAATCGAGAAGTACACTCAAGGTCAGCACTGCATTTTGGACTATCTTAGTCTCTGTGATATTATGGTAATCATATTTAAAATATTCGTGGAGAAAGAACAAATTAGTCTTTTCACTAGAAAGATTATTATGATAAACAACAATTCTGTGGCAACAAATTCATATTGCTTTCTTTCCCACAGTAAATTACAACTCCTTATTGGGCTTGTGATGCCTCTAAATAGAGTGACTACATTCTTTCATTTGCCTTGCTTTCTTTAGAGAAACATATTCAAAGGGAAAGCAGGATAGATAGATAGATAGATAGATAGATAGATAGATAGATAGATAGATAGATAGAATAGACAGACATATAGACAGATTACTTTAGATGAAAACATACAAGTTCATACAGAAATCAGAAAAAGTTACCTCACATAAACTGTCAATCTGAAATAAGATGAGAACTGTAAACCTGACCAATTGTGGGGCAAGAATAGAAGACTGTCATTCCCTTTTCCCTCCAGAGCTTCCTACCTAACTGGAAGCTCAAGACACTAAAAATAGAAGATGGAGTGCAAATATTTCCCCAGTGAAAACACCAATATTTTTTACTGTGAGTTGACACGAATTGCTTGTTTCACTGCCCTAGGATATCATGGCCTGAAGCAACAATGTATGCACACATACACAAAGACATACATACAAACTTGCTCAACACATCTCCAAAGCCATGGAAATATGTTTGTATATGCACATTTGCAGCATCTGAATAGAATCAGACCTTTAGCTAATGCCTACTCAACAAAATCCATGACTTGGAGCCTGCCAGGTGTGTGTGTGTGTGTGTGTGTGTGTGTGTGTGTATCCCTTTGGAATGCTTTAACTCAACTTTCTCTATTCATTTTTCTCTGGTGTTTTTATTATTAATATTATTATGGTTCAAGCATAAGCTGATTTATTGGAGAGCCCATGTACTAAAGACACAGATTTGTTGTTACCTCTAGCAATATCCCAAGAAAACGAGTGACGGCGGTATCATATCACCATATAATGACTTAATTTATTGTGACACCCAGGGAATGAGCACTTAAAAAGATTTACAAACAAGTAATTAAACTACATACAAATGTATATTCCCATTTCCTAATAAACTTATCACCAGGATCAGACTGGAACCATTTTCACTTACCTTCTAGTTCTATTTCTATACAATAATCCCCAGGTCATGCAATTATCTTGTTTTATTACTTGAATTCCCAAGATAAAGTATAACTCAAATGATAAGATGTTTATAACTTATTACTTTGTACTTTTCATATTTCTTGACTAACACACATAGGAGGTTGAATTGTTGCACGGTGCAACTTCCTTAATATGATTATTCATGCATCAAGGACAGAATTCTTCCTTTAATAGCCTTTTCAGATTATCTAACATTAAGAATCTAGTAACAAAACAGCTTTTTAAAGTGGGGAGGTTTGTTTAAATTTTATGATATATCTGTAATATTGAGAAAAAGCACATGCACGAAACAGATATACAATAGATTAAATACAGTTGATCCATGTTTTCAAAATAGTTTGCTTACACCCAACAGTGTGTAATTGGTTCTAGGATTGTGGGATTAGGCTTCTTTTTTTACTTCTCATAAACTGAAATTAGACAGCTTTCTCTGTTATAAGAGGAAAGTTTCTCTACTCAGTCAGACCAAGTGATAGAACTGTTTACCATCTTCTCTTCTGGATCAGTTCTCACTTTAAAGCAGAAGAATGGAAGACTTTCTTAGTTCAAGGGTCCAATTTCCAATTAGAAATAGTCCCAAATGCTGCATTCCAATGTTGTCAGAATAAAATGCACATCTCAAGGAGGATGGCTATGGCAGAGACAGTTATAGACACCTCCACAATTTATCAAGAATATATCAACAGGGGCTTCCCAAAACAGCAACTGAAAACTCAAGGGAAGAGCAATTTTAAAACGCAACTAAGTTTTCTTAAAAGTAAGAATAGGCATGATATAAAAATCATAGTCCTGTGCATGTTTATTCAGAAGTACGTTTGAGAAGCAATTTAAAATCCAACCTAATCTACATTTACCCAGAAATAAGATCAAGTATCATATGAAAATCCCAGGCTTGTAACAGTGAGAAGTAATATCCCATCATAGTGTGCTTATTTGGAAATAACAGTGAAAAGGAATTCAAAATCCCCAAATAATTACGGAAGCAGGAGCACTTAATATTGATTGCTGTACCAAATACCAAGAAGCCACTGCCACTTAGGAGGTGCAGAGCACTTCAGCAGATGCAAATTGATCTGGCAATCTCCACTTTAAAGATCTAAGGGTTCTTTAACATTCAAAGACAACAAAGCCACTCCAGAGAAATAGATCCACTCCGGAGATTAACAAAGATTCAGCAACTTTTTGGTCTCTGAAGTACATGAAGCAGCAGAGAAGTACAATACTTCATGAAATATATGCAGCACTGATCTTCTTGTAAGGTATCCAGAATTAACAAGTTACATTGTGGGAACTGTGTAAACAGGAAAATAGATGTAACAGTTTTTTTTTTAAAAAAAACATATAGTATTCCCAAGAGGCACCAGGATAAGAGTGGGGTTACAGAAAGGGAGTATGTTATATTGGTAATTCTCCCTTGTCTTGTTTGGGTCCAGACAGATCTTTGACCTAAGTACCCTATACTTTACAAAGTCTTCCAGGTGCTATCAGTTCTTTTTTATTTGCTTCTCTATATTTTGTTGCCATGTACCAAAAACAGAACTAGAATAATGTGGATTTTAAGCAGAAGGCATTCTTTAGACTTTGAAACAAACAAGAATTATCTCCTTGTGGAAATTAATTAATATTAATGGCATAAAATCTGTTTTCACACAGGATTTTTAACATGTCAAGCAAAAATGATCTGGATAACATTGGTTTTTCCTATTTTAGTTTGCACCTAATGTAATAAACATGTTTATATTTTAAAAATCACCTTAGCAAAAATGATTAAATGAAACAATATAATATAATTTGATCTTTTGTGGCTAGATATTTCCATTATTATTTATTTCCATCGATCAGCTTGTTAGTCTTATTATTTAATGGCAATTAAGAGAATTAGCTCTATGTGTTAAACATGTCATATGCCTACTACTTTGGGAAATAAACTATTATGCCATTATGAATTCCCAGGTTCTTTCTAATCTATCAATATCTATATATATCATCTCTAACATCTATCTCTATCATCTACAGTGTCTGTCTCTCTGTCTGTCTGTCTGTCTATATCTATCTATCATCTATCTATCTATCATCTATCTATCTATCTATCTATCTATCTATCTATGTTATATGTTTTCAAATTTTATGAAGGCAATATGACTTTCATAATAAAAAACAAAAGTAGTAAAAAATAAGTAGCATTTGTAAAAAAAAATTATCAAAAGATTATCAGCTTTTCAGAGGTAAAAACGTTAATGATCCTAAGAATGTTTCTGTTTTTAATCAGAGGATACTACAATTAATGGAAGAAATACCTGTATCCAACCCAGGAATGACTATAAAGAGGGATCAGAAATGCCAGTATGGAGACTGAGACCATGTGATGAAAGTGCTGTTACTTTTAACAAGTTGTGGCACATGTTAAAAAAGAGATGTCACTTCAATTCTGCAGTTGCTGGAACTAATGTGTGATTTTTTAAATTCTTTTCCCTCCCAGATTTCTCTGATGAAACCTGAACTATGAATGTAAGTATTAAGACAAAATTTTATCTTATGCAGTTGACCTCTTTCAGATATATAGGTTTTTAAATATATATATTTCAAATTCTAGCCAGGGCCAACCCAACCTCAAAATCCAATAGCTTCCTTTGTATGGAAACAATATGGCAAATTGATAAATGTCCTTCCTTTAAGGATAAAATCAAAGCTATTGCCTACAAAACATTTCAGACTGTTGGTAGGAGACTTTAGTGTAGCTACATATTAGAGAAACTGTAGTCATGTATGAATATACTACTGTATTCCTTCCCTGCTTGTTGCCATACTCCTTCAACTTAATATCATCAATCAAAAGAGACCTCTCTTAAGCTATGTCATCAGCAACTCTCAATTGCCCCAACCCACAATATCCTTCTTGTATAAAATTAGAGGTTGATTTTAAAATGCAAACCATTAGCCTTTTGACATAGTGTCAACAGAAACTATCTGCCTTTTTTTCTACACATACCAAAAATCACATAGTATGAATATAACACAAAAAAAATGAATAAAATTTGGTGGGTTTTCCAGAAGAACTTGAATTTAAAACAAACTATGTAATCCTTAGAATGTCCTTCGTATGTTATATATCTTTAAAGGTTTGCTGTCCAACTACCTTGATATAAGTTCAGCAAAAAATAAACAACACAGTTTATTTTTTCAAGGATTTTTTTAACTTCAGTTTTTTTCAGTTTAAGGGTTATTTTTGATTTTTTAACTGTAAAATTGAAATGTTTTATTTAAATGTAATTTGTAAAACTATGTCATACATAACTATTGCAAAAATGACTGGCAAGATCCATGCTATGCTTTAAAATAGTATTTCACAGTATCCATTACCATGTTCTGAGAAATTAGTTCAAATGTCAGGATTATCTTGCTTGACTAATATGAAGATAATATAGATATAGCTCAGCAGAGAGCATTAAACAATTTGTGAGCATTTTTTTTTTTCATTTACCACCTTATTCTTTTTCCCTTTCAGTTCTGTCATCTGATGAGGGATCCTTGTCTTTAAAAAATATTGACAATTTCTGCATAAACTATTTATGTAAAACAATGCATACAACTTATGACCTTCTGGGTCTGTTTTGTTTGGAGAACAGTTCGAAGCAGTGGCTTGATCACTGTGGCCGCCTGATCACAGTGGCCCATGCTGGGGTATCACGAGTCTTACAACATTTATTAACAGAACAGCTTCCCTATTCCTGTTCTAGTTGGAATTAAATTCTTAAAGCCTTTTCTTTCCCATATTCATCCAGTGAAGCAGCGGAGATCCAAGATGAAAGGATTGTCTTGCCATTTTTTTTCTTGGCTTACATGATTCTGTTTCTTTATTTTCCCTGTAGACATATTTGCAGATCAGGCTTACAGCTATACTTGGGTCGGGCTTCTGACCTCAGTTAAGCTACTGTGTCCCTGCTGAAGTACTGCCCTTTAGATCACTGACTTGCTATTATTCTGTGGTTAATAGACCCGATCGGGGTACACATTAGAAAGAATCTGGCTATAGTCCTATCTCTAGTTTTAAATGCAGAGGTAACTTACACAAAAGGTCTGCTGAATAATGAGGAACGAACAGGGAAAGGGTCAAGAAGGAAGGAAAGAAGGAAGGAACGAAGGAAGGAACGAAGGAAGGAACGAAAGAAGGAAGAAAGGAAAGATTTCCAGCATAGTGGAGTGGATACAGTCTTCATTTTATAATGGACAGTTCATATAGCACTCTGCAGATCGTACAACTAAAATTATTACCATTTAAAAATCAAGGCATCTTGTAACAAAGGTTCATTTCAGAGAACCTGTCCTATATCCTGGGAAAATAAATATTGACACGAGAATTTTCTTATACATAGGAATCCTGTTGGAGAAAGTGACAGCTTCAGGCTCTCTCTCCACCTGCAACTACAATATACTAACCCCTTATGTCACATTTGCATTTCTATTCAACTGAACTGCCTGACAATGAGGCAAATGGTTTTGCCTTATCTGTACAATTCTAGACAACAGAGATTTCTATGCTATACAAAAGAACAGCCTTACCATTCAGCATTTCAACAGTTTCTACTGAAGTCCACCAAGATACCTTAGGGAATCCTGCCTTATAAATATGTTTCCTTGCCAAATTATTCATCCCCACACACATTAACTGTAAAAATGAAGGAAGGGTATGAAGTAAAAAGAGAATCTCCTGGGTGACAAAATTCTACTATTTACAATTTCAAGTGTTAATAATTCTTAACAATAATTCTGTACCTTGGAAATATACAATCTACTGTATATCTGTAATATAATTGAGTAAACAATGTCTAGAGGTCAAGAAGTGCAGAAAATATGTTCAACTCAGAATAAAATTGACCCTCTTGAAATATTTCATCAAAAGGACAAAATGATTCAAATTAGCTCCATTCTGACTGAACAAAACTGAAAAGAGATTGTGGGTTTCATATTTATCAGAACAATGCATGACATTTTTCATGTATTTCAGGTTTCATAAACAATGAAAAATTCAGTTCAGTTACTCCAGCCTCGTTTTTTCCACCAGGGTCATAAGAGTACTTGAGATGATATTCTGTGCTGAATACTACCTGCTATTTGAATTATTGAAAATATGGCAAAGGGTATGATTTTTTAAAGCAATTTTAAATAGATCTGAATCAGTGGCGGGTTTCAAAAATTTTCGCTACCTCTTCGGTAGGCGAGGCTAGGTGAGGGGGCATGTGACTGAATGGGCATGGCCAACTTGACATCACTCATGTCCATGCCCACTCAGTCACATGACCCCACCTAGCCATGCCCATAGGAAAAGGTAGGAAATTTGGGGGAATTTCCACCTATCTACCCCCACCCTCCCTTCACCAGTTGTGCCCATTTCCCCTCCTTTAGAATAGAATAGAATAGAATAGAATAGAATAGAATAGAATAGAATAGAATAGAATAGAATTCTTTATTGGC
>JANHFM010000656.1:171341-187489 GCA_032468115.1 Grayia smithii | reverse complement strand
TCTTTATTTTAACTGGAAAAGTTGGGGGTCGTCTTATACGCCCAGTCGTCTTATACGCCAGAATATACGGTAAATAAAATGAATAATTGGGGGGAGGGGGAGGTTAGGACTGACAATGGACAGCTGGTTCAAGACCATCTGACCAGTTTCATGAAGGCACAGGCAAAATATGAGTTCCTGCAATTGGGAAGCAGTCCCACAAGAAGTAATATGCTTCATTTCATACTCGTCCCCTTCTGCCTTGTAGCCCTTTAAATCCAGAGCTTATCCTGTACTTCTAAGTCTGCCAGCGTTTCATCATAGTTCAATTTCAATTAAACCATTTTGCATTTAAGGGCCAGCAATGTAACTGAAAGTAGATTGGGGCTCATTATCTCCATAAATCTGAAGTAATATACTAGTCTCTCAAGACATTACTTCATTTTCATAACTAGGAAAAGATTTCATTTCTGTGGATTTGTGTAAAAAGTAATTTGGAAACTTTGCAACATGATATTACTTACCATAAAAATCTAAGAGCAATGAATGTATCATGAGGGGCAACTTCGTGTGCTTTTTGTATCTAATTCTTCCATCTTAATTACTGAGGGAATTAAAGTGTGCTGTATTCTTAAGCACTCTAAAGAATTAGCTCATTTAAGAAATTGGTGAGAAAATATTGTTTCAAAATAAACTTTTTACTTTCCCATTTTGTTCTTAAAATTATAGCCTCTGTGTTTGTTTCAGGGGAAGCATACAAACCATACATAAATTGCCGTTTATAAATAGGTTTTCATAACAGATACAAATCTGGAAATTCCTCACAATCTGATATAAATTCTTGTACTGCTTTTGCAAAATTGGGTAAAAAACCCCGACTAATGCACAGTACTGTACCAAAACAGCAACAATAGTTGTCTATAATATATTGTATATGGCCTTAGTATAAGCAGCTGGTGAACCGCTTATATATATATTTTATTTCCCTGATATAGGATTATTTTGTTAATTCTAGTTCTTAAATTAGATACAGAATCTAAGATATTCTAATCATATTATGGTTCCCCCCTCTCCTTTTATAACTAGTCTGAGTGAGGTTTCAGATATGCTATTCCTGAGTGAGCATCAAGAATTGAGCTAATTAAACACACACTATTAATATAAAATTGAAAACAATTGATCTTATATCTGTGGAAGAGTGTTTCTTGGCATTAAGAATTGGTTAAACCTTTTGGAGTTGATAAACTCTAGGTTCTAGCCACCAAGTAATCATTGAAACATTGAGAGTAGATGTTCTGTGAAATTTAGTAAAGATAACTGATAGTCTATTATTATTCTTATAATTGGGAAAAATGAAAAGAGGAAATATTGGAGAGAAAATTAAAATGTAATTAAATATGCACAGAAATTAAATAGCATTGTGAAACTATGTTCTTATATTTATTAGTTCTGTTGCTGTTATCCATTGCCCTAAGAGGAACTGTTACAATGAGATTAGCATATTTTAGAAATAACTAACTTAAAAACATACTGGGTGATGGAAAATTTTAGTTCAAAATCCACATTCATAACTGAAGGATTGCTAACTTTAATATTATTTTGAGTTTAGGTTAAATACATTTGTTCCAGAAAAGGATGGAAAAAATAATACAGTTTAAAGGAGAGAGGAGATTTTCCCATCCCCACTTCCCAATTTAAACCATTATTATCTGTCAACTCTCAGACCCAATAAAAGACCCAAATCCCATTAGTACATGCAATTGTATTAATGTAAATTATTTATGAAATTATTTATCTCTGAATTCTAGCACAATTTCTCAAATTATGCTTGTATTTCCCTCAATATGACTTTTCTGAAAAGCGCCAGAAAATACAAGACTGTTTTATTATTATTATTATTATGGTACCCTTTGAAATGTTGGGAAATTTATCATAGCATCAATCTGTCTTGTTACCATCTTCTTTCCCCTGTGAAATATAACTTTTTTCCCCTTCAGTTTCTTTATTCCCCTTACAGTAAAAGACCAGTTATTCATTCATATTCATATATTCTCTTCTGAAATCATTGTTATTTGTCTACCTGCTATAGATAGATTAAATATTTATCTCAACTAGAAATTCAACATAACAGCCCTGTTTGAATTAGAACTGTGATATAATTTCAAAGGCTATTTTTTCTGCAGCCAATAACTATTTCAATTTATTCCTTTTGCATTTCTCTTGTTCAAAAAGTCATAAAGCACCATTATTTCAACTGTAACAAAATCTATTTTGCTGTTGCTGTTGTTTCATCCATTCTCTGTGTTTAGTAACTGGATAAAGACTCACTTGCCTGGTTCCTGGAGTACTGATGGCCATGAAACTCAAGTTGCATAGAAGAAAGCAGTGTTAAATGTTGGGTGATTTATGAGTATTGTCAATGTAATGCCCATACAGCTAATTGGGAGGAACTTATTTTGTGTGAAGTGTTTTCCTAGTAATGAGGAAATACTGTATTTTTTCCGGCTAAAACAGATTAAGGAACTGATGAAGGCAAAACATCTGCTTGAAATCCAGAACAGTGGAATCAAAATTCAGTGCTGCTATATGACCTGATATTGACCTGTTGGGCCACTACTTTAACATTATAACCATTAGTAATGATTAGATTGGAAACATTCTTGTAAATGGGATGACATACAAGTATTAGTAGAAATAGGAATTGTATATTGGCACCAGAGATCATATGACATGATGGTTGCACCTACTATTGTGTTGCACTTATTTTTTCCTAGAAAAGTCTATGATCCTAAGTGCAAAATTTTCAGTTTTGTTTTACTTTCCCATCAATAGCCTGTCTTCTAATATTGAGACTGCCGTTTTCCTTGATGGGCTTCCAAAGAGCCTTAAAGACATAGACCTTTGAGAAAGCATTTGGGGACAATGAGGATTAACTGATTCCAAAGGGTAGTGCCATTGGCGGATGCAGTGATTTTGATGAGTGTGGTTTTATTTTAATAGTTGTTGTTGTTGTTGTTGTTTGATTTAAAACACTAGAGCTGTTAGGAGTTAAGTGACATACAAGCCATGGGGAGTAAACAAACTATATTTAGATTAAAACTTTTCCTATAAAAGCTGATCTGTGACAATTTATATACCCCACTGTTAATTATAACAAATTATATATATACTTTGTATACTTTGTATACTTATATACAAAGTATATAAGTATAGTTAAACTCTTCACATATTTACATTTCAGATACAATTGGGGTGATGTGAAACTAAATTATTTAATCTGTTAGTCTAAAAATAAATGTATTAAATAAATATGTAAATGTCAATAGAAAATCCCTCTTTTAAAAGAAAAAACTGTAATGGTGAACACATATATGCTATAGCCCAGATATGTTTTATGATTTCCTCTATTAATCAGCAACTGCTTAACCTGAATAAGGAAGTGAATTCTCTCTAACATGAGAAAGAAATGTTCTATTTATGTCTATCTTTTTGTCTGTCTGTCTGTCTGTCTGTCTGTCTGTCTGTCTGTCTATATTTTGAATTTTTCTTCAGGATAAATACTTAGCACACTATCATCCAGGAATGTTATTTTGGATGGTCAACCGAGTTTAAAATCGTTGGTCTCAAAGAAGTGGGCGGAGCCCTCAGAACTGTGCATGGGACCACTTGTTTACTAGATCCGTGTCATTCTGGCTGGTTAAGGCATCCCAGAGGTGATGCCTGTTTGGGTCCCAGGAGTAGTAAATTCATCCTCAAAGAACATTTTATCTGTGCTTAAGGATGCCGTTATCCAACCCACCTTAAAGAGACCTCATTGGATATGACAGTGTGGGATAATTTCTGACATAGCTCTTTATTTTGAAAGAAAGGTTGTGAAAAAGGTAAGCAGTTTGAGTGGGCCTTGGAGAAAATGGACTATGTGGATCTTTTCAGTCAGTCTTCAGACCTAGGTACAGTAGGTCTGAATGACAGTGTTAACTAAACTTGTAAATGACCTAATGATGGGACTGGATGGAGAGGTGCATCTATACTGACTTCCCTTGTTCTCTTGGGGAAAATTTATATACTTCTGAACCAGCTCAAGGGATTAGGATTAGGGATTAGGAAAGGGACTGTGGTACTTTTGTTCCTTTCTTCAGGGCTGATTCCATAGCTGTTGAAAAGGGGAAAAGCTCCAACCTTTACTCTTTCTCTGGAGTATCTCAGGGATCAATTCTATCCTTGCTCTAATATAAAAACTACATGGTGTCACTGAGTAAGGTACCCAGTATGGGGTTAAGTATCATCAGCATCCTAAAATGATATCTAATTATATAATCTCATGCCCTGATTGCCCCGGTGAGGCTGTCAGGGTTTAAATTCAGTGTCTTAAAGTTGTGAGAGTTTGAATAGGGAGAAACACACTGAGGCTCAATTCTATAAAGACTGATTTTGAGGCCTTCTTGGTCCAGGGATTTTCTCTCTCTCTAGTTCAGAATGTAGTTGTACTTCTTTAGACAAATCCTGTGAAGAATCTGGAAGTCTTCCTAAACTCACATCTCCTGGTAAGAGAACAGGTGGCAGTCATGACTTGGAGGGAATTTGCATAAATCTATCTTCTGTGTCAGCTGTGACTATTCCTGGTCTGGGATTGCTGCTCAGATATCAGTCCTTCATTGTTCTATTAGACATATAGGTAGAAGAATATTGATATAAATAGATACTTTCTATTATCCTGATATCAGTTCCATTTTCCACAGGATGAAGATACAGGGTAGGGGAAGAAAACCCTTAGAATAGTGTTCTCATTTTTTGAAATATCATTTAATACCAAAAGAACTGGCATTATTGTTATTCAGAAGATAAAATTTGAATAAATTGAATAACTAATTATTCTTTCTCTATTTTCTAGAAGAAAAACTGTATTAATAAAAAAAGCAGGAAAAGACAAAACAAAAAATACTGAAATGCAATATACTGTTAACAGTGCCGGTTATAAATATTAAGTGGACAAAACATAATAAAGCTAAAGAAAGAGGTTAGCATGACTCATTTTCAGAAATCTTTGATGAACTGGGAAGTGGTTTTTTAATTATTTATTATTATTATTTTCCTCTGTTATTGGTTATTTCACTGTATTAATCACATTTTTTTTCTTCACTCAGAAGTATTAACAGGCCCAAATTGCAAAATCTAGTCTTTTTTCCCATTTAATCCTAAAGATAGAAGAGATTTTTTTTCCCCACATATAATTTCTCAAATTAAAACTGATTCCTAAAGAGAAAAAGGTATTCTGAAAGAGCTTTGTGTTCTGCCAGCTTCCTTTTAACAAAATGCAACTCAGATGGATGTGCTGCTGCCCTGTATGTGGTATTTGGAAAAAGACATTTCAAATCATCCTGAAAGTACCCCAAAGAAGACGTAAAAGCATCTTGAAAAATTAATTAAAGGCACATTGCTGTTAGTGCCAAGAAAATAATAAAAGTTCAGAGATTAGGAGAGAAGCATATCTTTTGAATTGTAAAATAGGTTTATAGATCTTCTAATAACAACTTTCACTCAAACCTTACATAAATAGGCTTATGCGGTACAAATATTACGTGGGCTAGGTGGAAGCTACAGTGGCCATAATCATGTTTAGGGATTACTTGGCAGAACAGAGACATTTCATTTCTATTGGACCTGGGGATTACAGAAAAGAAACATCTAATATTCCATTTTTTAATTTCATGCATTTTTTATTTACTTTTAATGATGCTGTATATATTCATCATCCTGAAATATTAAAACAGTATGAAAAAAGTAATAAATTGGTGGAAAATTTAGGGAATGGGAATGCAACAGCACGCAAATCATACACTATCAAGTGCTTGATACACATTTAAAATTACTGCCTAGGACGGCAAAGCCAAATTCCTGGCAGATTTCTGAAGCGCAAAGTCACAATAAGAAGATCAGCAGAACAGCCTGAAATAATAGAATATTCATCCCCCTAATCCATATGCAATTCTTTAGGGCTTTTTTTTTTAACAATGCATATGAGGTCTGACTGTATTCAGGATTTAAATAAGTTGTCTCTCTCTTCCTCTCACCATCCTCCCCCTTCCCCTCACTTGCTTCTCTCTCACACAATCACATTCTATTTTTGTTTTAAACATGTATATACAGTTATCAATTCTGCTCTGCTGCACTCACAATGACAAGGTTAGCAGCATATCTTCTCACATCTGAAATAAAACAATAGCTTTTTTAAAAACAACAAAAGTGTTAAAAGGAATACATTTATTCATTAAAAAAAAGATGGCTCTGTATTCATTTTTGGGGGAAAATATTTTCTTCCTTCCCAATAATTAAAAAAACATGTAATATTTTAATTTTTATATTCAGGTTTTTCTTTTAAAAAATTGAGAGGAAACTCCTGTGATGATTAATGTCTGCTTGCCTTTCCAGTTACATGTCATTTTAAATATGATTTTAAGGAATAGAGTCCTAGAGAAAAAATAAATCCAGGAAATTCAGATATGCATGTTAATAATGCCAGGACAGTAAATACCAGAGTGGATATAAACACAGAAAAGAAAGTGATGTTTGTATGGCATAAATATATTGTTGCTCTAGATCTAAAAGGAAGAATGAAAGTGTGCCCCTCCTCCTAACCTTCCCCTTTCCATTTTCAAAAGAAATCCTAGAGCTAACCCTCAAATTCAGTTTTATATTCATTGAATGATCTTCTTTCATTGAACTAGAAGTATATTCAGCACTAGAGAACTATTGGTCTGGTCAGCTCAGGAAGATTTCCATGAAACATGAACAAAATGGGCAGTTACCAAAGAAAAATTGTGACGAATGTATTGTGAGTCACAAACAGTTAGTGGCAAAACTGTCACAGGTTGCTATTGAACTCTGCTACATGCAACATTTTAGATGGAAAACATATTGGTTAGTGAAGTGGGAGGACTAAGCATGACACTTCTCATCTCCATCTTGGTCCTTCCTACGCTTTTGAAAACAATGCAGGACCAAACAAAGAAAAGACAGATTTGGTTCTGCTTACAGATTGTGAGTAAGTATCAAATCAATCAAAGGTTTTTGAAGATTAGCAACAGAGAGCACACAAAGTCCAGGAGCCAGCCAGGAAATATAGAAGGAAAACAGAAAGAGCAGCCTATGTAGGAATCCCTTTACTTAGTCAGAATCTCAGTATTATAGAGTTGGAAGAGCCTATATAGGCCTTCAGACAAAATTCCTATTCTGGCTACAACATTTCTGCTTGGTGGAAATGTTAAAATAGAATATGCTTGTTTATTCTTTAAATAAGTTAATAAAGTTAAAAAAATGTACAAGTTAATAAATTCCATTATCGAACTGCACTTACTGTTACAAAGTACCCCTGCTCAAGAGCGAGGTGGCGCAGTGGTTAGAATGCAGTACTGCAGGCTACTTCAGCTGACTCTTAGCTGCAGTTCAGCAGATTCAAATCTCACCGGCTCAAGGTTGACTCAGCCTTCCATCCTTCCAAGGTGGATAAAATGAGGACCCAGATTATTGGGGGCAATATGCTAACTCTGTAAACCGCTTAGAGAGGGCTGTAAAAGTACTATTAAGCGGTATATAAGTCTAAGTGCTATTGCTAAGTGCTATTCAAGAAAACTGCCTTCTTTTTAACCTAAATTCATTATTCCATGTTTTGTGTTCTAGAACAAGAGAGGGTTAATCCTTTCATGAAAGTGCTATTGTACCTGGGTCATCTTTTCTCAAGACTAAACATATCCTCAAGGTTTAGTCTCTAGTTGCTTAATGTTGCTTGTTGCCTATTCTGAAACTATTCCATTTTTTATGAATCCTTCTTTATCTGGGCACCATTGACAATACTCGAAATAGGATCTGACCAATGCAGACTAGATTGGAACAATTACTTTCCTTAAGTTAAAAATTATATTTCTGTTTAGGGGGGGAAAAAGGCTTTAGAACATGTGCCTTCAAAATCCAGGTGCTTTTCATGGCAACATTTTCAGAAGTGGTTTTGCCAATGGCTGCCTCCTGGGGTTGGTTACCTAGCTTGCTTTGTGCCTAAAGACTGGAACTCAGGTTTCCTGTGTGTTTGTTTACATATATGATTTATATAACCACTTAATTCACAGAAGAGACTCTCAGCACTTTACAAGATTAGATACCAACAACCCCCCAAGTATAACCCGGAGACATAACTGGGAAAAGTGAAAGTAGATAAGCTTGTTGTTTCCCATTAATTCCCCGCTGTATTGATTACATCAGGAGCTACTGTACCATGAAAAAGGCACTCTTATCCAGTGCTGCATGCACCAATTTTCTTTGAGATACTCCATGTAACTATTCGGTTCTGGATATCAGGTTGCTAAGAACTGTGGTGGCGCAGCAGTTAGAATGCAGTACTGCAGGCTACTTCTGCTGATCACCGGTTGCCAGCAGTTTGGCAGTCCAAATCTCACCAGGCTCAAAGTTGACTCAGCCTTCCATCCTTCCGAGATTGGGAAAGTGAGGAGTCAGATTGTTAGGGGCAATATGCTGACTCTGTAAACTGCTTAGAGAGGGCTGTAAAGCACTGTGAAGCGGTATGTAAGTCTGAGTGCTATTGCTACATAATGCAGAATGAGGATCTCAAAGACAAATGAGAGCTTTGCAATGCTGGAATAGAAAACACAGATACCTTGTCCGGCATTGTGCAGAGAGGCAATAGTATTCTCAAGCAACAATGTGTTGGAATCATGGTAGTGCCAGAAAACATTAACAATTGCAAGGGATCCTGTGGCCCATTAATTTCACGACCTAAACACTGTAGCAGTGATGGCTAATATTTTCCGGACCGAGTGCCCAAAGCACGTGCACGCGAACCCCCAAAATGCAATGTGTGTGTGGCCCCCATGTATGTGCCCTACCCCTGCACATGGGCGCCCTGCCCCCACATGCCCCCTGCTCATGCGTGCGTGCTCCCACACATGCACCACACGCACATGCACATGTGGGCTCCCCACACACACACACACACACACCCCGCATGCGTGGTAGAGACCCAAAGACCAGCTGACTGGCAGGAGGCAAACATGCATGTGCAGCAGAGCTGAACTGGGGTGACAGTTCGCATGCCATCAAAGAGGGCACTGCGTGCCACCTCTGACACGTGTACCATAGGTTCACCATCATGGCACTATAGTGTTTTTATCCCAATGACAAATATCTTCTACTACTGAATGTTAAAGGGTGGTTCTGTTCCCCTATGATGGAAATTATTATTTATTTATTTTTTGCAATTCCTGATTAATTTTCTGGCTAATGTTCAGAAAGGTGACTTTTGGCAGTGAGCACACTTGACCAAAGTAGCTTCAAGCTAAGTAATGTCTAAGTATTTGTAAGGATCGTCATACTTCTTTTTTTAGAAATAGCATTTAAATTAGATACAGGGCTAATTTATTGTCTTGTAACTCTTTTTTGAGACTTGCATGCAGCATCTGAATCACATATAAAAGAAAACTGTATGCATGTCAGGTTTCCAATAGCTGATCTCATCCAGGAATCAATGCCAAATTATCTAATTCCATCTGTAAAGATGGAGGTTAACTCCTTAGGTTCACAGTTTTTGCCATTCAAAGTGGTTTTGCTGCTGATTTATGCTGATTTAGTATTTATTTCCACTCAGTAGCTAAGATACTTTCTCCTTCTGGATCAGCATAATCTTTGATGGCATATTTCACTATAAGATCTTTATGGAACTTCTTTGATTTTTCAAGATGCTCCAAATACCTCTGCTGACACTGTAAAAGGAAACAGGAAAGATCTTTGTAAGCTGTTTGTCAAAGCTCAACTCTTCTGATAATGAGCATCGTTCTAGCAGCCTAACAGCCTTCAACCTTAAGGTTCTACTATCTTGACTTCAGTCAAAGTTACTCATAATGTGCGAAGAGAAGAATCAGTTACAAAATATTCACTGAACTAGTAAAGAGGAATGAAAAATTGCTTTATGTATCAGCATGTCACAGATTATCAGCAGTTGAAGATGTTGCTTCAATCAGTTAGCCATAGTGCCAGAATAGATCTATAGATAATCTTTCTTCTAATGTTATTTGTGTAAATTCAGTCAACTAGGTTTGTTCAGCCAATTCTTATTTTCAAATGGTTTTTTTTCATGAATTGCTATTTTTCTCTGAATCCTATTGCTATGTTCTTGCTAAAACGGGTTGGGGTTTTTTTTCAACCCTAGTTGTCAGGGCCATATCCCTACTCACAAAACTTTGTGAGTAGGGATATGGCCCTGACGACTAGGGTTGAAAAAAAAATCCAACCCGTTTTAGCAAGAACATAAATAAATCAGTCCTTAGTATTTCATATATTTTGTTTCTAGATTGCTTGTGAAAATGAAGTAATTTCATTTTCAAAGGTTTCAATAAGGTCAATATGAGGTCAGCTGTTTTCATTACCAATTCATAGATTTTGTCCATATTTACGTCTATGTAGCAAGAGTCAAAATTGTTTGCTTGAGAAAGAAAATGTTCCAGTGAGTTCTTTCCATGTGTGCTTGAATATTTTATATCTGGATAAATACCTACATTATTGACTAATTCTCCAACTAGATTATACTTTGAAGAAAGTTATTTGAATAGTTTTTAAAGCAATGCCTCTCCTACTGTGAGGCTAGACTTAAATAAGTAAAGGCCACCAAAGGATTTCCTGTGTATTAAGTAAGCTAATCTTAAAAAGAGCAATGATTAAAAAAAATTCTCTGTTTGTTTATATAGTAGTATCAATGCCCTTTGAAGCATTTCAAAGCACTTAACTAAAACAAACAAGCACCTGAACTTCAGTTATCTAACAAGAACAACTATTGATAACTATGACTTTACTTATGAAAACTTAGTCTTCAGTAACTTTAATTCAATAGTTTTCAGGATAATTTGGAAATTACTAGCTAAAATAATGCAGACTTATATTGAGGCTGTGCCAACCAAATTCACATAGAAGGGTTGCAAAAAACTAAGATCACTTGTTGGATCTTAGTGTTTGTGTCTGTGCATGCAATTTACACATTTTAAAACAATACACTTTCTAGTATTAATGCTGATCTGTTCCCTCACAATGGTCAATTTTAGGACAAATTATAAGAACCCTCTTAACAAGATTCACAGAAACTATTAAACCACAATCCATAGTTTTATTTATTAAATCAGTTTGTATGGCCTCCCATCTCAACAATTCTAAACCATAACTGCTGGTTACAGTTATGTCTGATATATATACAACTATTGATAACTATGACTTTACTTATGAAATCTTAGTCATCAGCAACTTTAATTCAATAGTACAAGCTGATCCAACTATGCTAAATTCACGTAGTCATTAAATCTAAGTTTTAATTCAAAATCTATTATGAGACAATGTAGGTCAGACAGCATAGATTCTACCATTATATGTTTTACACTTTTTCCCTTTAATGACCCTGTAAACCCTTGCATCAGGGTGGAGTTGGGGTAATTGAATGGAGCTGAGTGTTTACTGACCAGATGCCCTTCCTGATACCTATGCAGAGTTCGCAGCAGATATTTTCTCTTTGCCCAGAGAGAGAAATATCTGCCACTACCTAGGATCAAAGGCACAGCCTCCTGATTATGAGGGAAGAGCTCCATGTCTAGGCCATCATGCCGCTCATATCATTTGTTTTACATTATTACATCTTTTTCTTTTCCAAACAAGAAACTGTCCTTGAAATATTGGCAGAGGTGACCATTCAAATTAAAATGAATGATTGTGAATTACCATTTCAGGCAGGATCCTCTCAGAGCATATATTCTATACAATCCCTGCTTTGAAGAAGAAATGCAACAGGTGATTCTCATCTAAGTCTGAGGGACACAGCATGCAATGAAAAGGGAGGAGAGGCTGAGTTGAGACCCTTTACTGTGCAAGAGTTCCAATGATAGCCCATCCTGAATGGATCTCCGGATAATAAGGAGGTGAGGTACACAAAGACAAGAATATAAAATGAAAAATAATGTGTGCAAGACAATCTTGTTCTTTATTCGGCCTTTTACATTACATTCCACGTTCCTCCTATTACATTTGATAATTCTCAATAAAAGATATTATATTTATATATAATTTAAAGATATTTATATTTATATTACTAGGGCTAACCAATAAGTTGGAAACATATTAATTCTTTCTTCTTCTTGGACTATACTCATATATTTATACATAGAGATATATCCATTCTGAATTGTAATTTAAGAAGTTGATGTGAAAACTTCTTTGGGTTGTTGCTACCCTTTATCTTTCAAATGGCAATTCAATATCAAAATAATGTTTGATAGTAGCTGAACGCCAGATATTTCCTCTTCTAAGAATGAGGCAGTGGTGATTTTTACTATAAAGGCATCATTATAAAGACAGGTATTCTATCATTTTGAGGCATCCAAAGCAGTGAAGTTATAGTAACTAGTTTTCTGCCATTTCTTAAGCACACTGATTTTTTCAATTGATTGCTTCATAGCAGAATTATTAGTCAGTGTTGTTATTCAAACAACTTGCATACAAAGGGAGGAGAGGAGAAAATATTTCTGCTATATTCTAAACTATAATGATAATTTTCCAGCAGCTTATTTTGGGATTCCCTGAGAATAGCAATAGCAATAGCACTTAGACTTATATGCAGGGGTGAAATCCAGCAGGTTGTGACAAGTTCTGGAGAACCGGTAGCGGAAATTTTGAGTAGTTCGGAGAACCGGCAAATATACTCTGGCTGGCCCCAGAGTAGAATGGGAATGGGGATTTTGCAATATCCTTCCCCTGCTACACACACCAAGCTACACCACGCCTATCAAGCCATGCCCACAGGACTGGTAGTAAAAACAATTGTATTTCACCACTGCTTATATGCCACTCCATAGCACTTTACAGCCCTTTCTAAGCAGTTAACATAATCAGCATATTAACCCCAACAATCTGGTTCCTCATTTTACCAACCTTAGAAGAATGAGTCAACCTTGAGCCGGTCAGGATTGAATTCTTGGCAGTCAGCAGAGAATTAGCCTGCAATACTGCATTCTCACCACTGTGCCACCACGGCTCTTATAAACACTGACATCTTTCTCAAAAGTGTGAAAGAATGTGAAATTTATGGAGCAATTATGTGATGCTTTGGTTATTTTTTTCCCTTCATTGTAATATATATTTAATACAATATTGCATTGTTTTATTTATTATATTATTGCATCATTTCACTGTCCAGAATTGTATTTTAAAATCGATGGCTATATAAATTTTCTAAATAAAATGTATGAAATAGGCTGAATTTTAGGAGGAATTAGTATATCTGCACACTCTGAGATAGAAGTAGAGGCAGAGGTACAGGCAGAGGAAAATAGTGGTAGAAATATAGAGATATTGTGTGAGAGAGGTAGAGGTAGAGATACAGAGATTTTGTGGTGTGTGTGTGTGAGAGAGAGAGAGAGAGAGGAGAGAGAGAGAGAGAGAGAGAATGAGCAGGGGGAAATAATAAGTAAAGCAGGCAAACAACCAAAGAAGTTTATGAAAAATCCATTTAAGCCTCTCTTTTTTTCTTGGCCATTATTCTCTGTTTCCCCTCAAGCTCCTTTTCATCTGATGAGAAAGAAAAATACATTTTGTGTGGATAACATGAGCAGGAAAATAAAATAAAACACTACAATTATCTATAATTTCTTCCACATTCATGCTCGTGTTTGTAACATATATCAGTGATTACTGATGAGATATTATAACTTTTTAAGAGCTATATATTTTACACTTTCATTAGTCATTTAGGAAAAGAAAAGATAAATGTATCAGGAAAGATAAAAACGATTTTGTTTCTTCTAATGTAGATAAACATGACAAACATTATGCTGATGGAATTGCTTGTGGAACTTGGCAACTGGAATCTAAGAACTTTAGCTGCCTACAAATATTTGGGGGGAAGACCCACATTAAACCAATTCTCTGGAAATTTCTAGAAAATTCTCCTACATGTATCTAATGTTTTGAAAAATCTGAACTATCTCTTCAGTGATATCATTTTGTATACCTGCCCAAAACAGTTATTTATGCTAATTGCCTATCTAGTTTTTGTTTCTGTTTAGGGACGCCAAACACAGTTAGTTAGTTAGTTTTCTTTTTCAGAGCACACAATTATGTTTCCTAGTTTGCAAATACTTTATCAGGGGTTCACATTGTCAAAATGTCACATTGTCCTTTAGGACTCTTTGCCAAAGAATTATTAAAGTTCTAAGCGAGCTAAGAAACAATTCTCAAAAAGTAAAAGAAATATAACATAAGGAAGGAGAAAGAGAGGAATGAGAGTAGCCAACACTAAAGAAAGCTTTGTTGTTTATTACCATTTTTTGTTGTTGTTGACTAGAAACTTTGTAGAGCATTTCAATATATTCATTCAATGATGAATACACACACACACACACACATACATACATACATACATACATGCCGTGTTTCCCCGAAAATACGACCCTGTCTTATATTTTTTTTGAACCCTGAAATAAGCGCTTGGCCTTATTGCCATGCGCTCAAAAGCCCACTAAGGCCATGGAGAAACAATTTGGTAGATTTCATCAACAGTTCTAATTATGTTCCTGTCAAGTGGGGAACAAAGCAATCCATAACTGGAGGGTCTGCTTAGAGACAATGGCACATAAAGTAATTTATGCCTGAGACAGAAGACACTTTCTACAGTTAGTGTGAACAAAGCTCGACTAACAAGTGGGCTCAAACAGGAATTTCTTGGGGAAAGGGAAGACTTTCCAACCATTTTTGCATAAGCAGATGTAGGAGGCGATTTGAGGCAAGAATATCTAGTTAAGCTTTGCTTCCGGTAATGTATATCTTACAATATTGCAAGAAGCAAAATTTCAGCTGCATGATTCATACAGTTAAAGTCTGCAGAAAAAAAAAACTATTCACAAGACACACAGCAAAATTGGTTCGTAAAAGTGACTGTAATAAGACATCCACCCAGTTACCCATAGAGACATGTAGAAACACCCACCTGCTATATATGCATGAAAAATATTCTGTTTGAGGTCGATTTCTGAAGATTTCATAAGATAGTACCATAATATCACAGAAACAATATACTGTAAACCAGTTTTATCTGTAATGTCCAGATGAAACACACAAAGGGATTTTTATCAACTGTAAACCAAAGCACCATCATACAGTTTATACATTTTAGCTAGCTAAACTGAATAGAGAGCACAGGAAAGAAAGGAGAGGACAGGAGAGAATGTGGTTGGGTAATCTGAGTAATTTTCCACTGTGATCTATGCTGGGTAGCAGTTTGTGTTCTTTCAGACAGGGTAATTTTACAAATGACATCCTTATTAGATTTTGTGAAAAGGCAAAGATGTTTCCTCGGTGTGAAGAAAGGAGATATGATTAGAAACCTAACCAAGGTTAGGAATTTTCAAAAAAATTGTTTTGTTTGTTGTTGTCAGCACAAAATATTGTTAACAAACTAAATTCAGAATAAAAGCAAAAAATTAAAGGAAAAATTAATAAAATTTTAATAAATTTTAATAAATGAACTATATTCGAATGTCTTATAATTAGGATATGTTGATTATTAGGAGTTTTTTCTATATTATTATTATTGCTGTTGTTGTTGTTACTACTATTTGGAATTTTCTGGAATTTTAAATTTTCATTTAAAAAAAGGCTCCTAAGTATTTTTTACCATCTTAGAGTTTAATCTACATAACAAGCGTATACGCTGAATAAAAGCCAAGAAATACAAGCAAAATACAGCCACTAGAGGTAGTCCTCAACTTACAACAGTTCATTTAGTGGCTGTTCAAAGTTACAACAACACTAAAGAAAACAGCACTTACGACCACTTTTCATACTTATTGCTGCATCCCCATAGTCATGTGATTTACAATTGGATGCTTGACAACTGGTTTATCTTTGTGACAGTTGCAGTGTCCTGGGGTTATGTAATCATTTTTGCAATCTTCTGGCAAGCAAAAAGTCAATGAGAAGCCTGATTCTTAACAACTGTGTTACTAATTTAACAACTTTAGTTATTCACTTAGCAACTGTGGCAAGAAAAATCATAAAATTTAACAATTTTCTTATTTAGCAACAAAAGTGTTGGTCTCAATTGTGGTCATGAGTAAAGGACTACCTATAGCAGA
>JANHFM010000656.1:43993-57923 GCA_032468115.1 Grayia smithii | reverse complement strand
AGGAAGGAAGGAAGGAAGGAAGGAAGGAAGGAAGGAAGGAAGGAAGGAAGGAAGGAAGGAAGGAAGGAAGGAAATCCTTCCATCAGAGAGCAGAAAGCAAACTAGCTTGATAATGCAGCAGGTGCTTCATATAGCATTTCACTGGCTGTGTACTAACCACCCATGTGTAAGTGCTACAGATACTGCAAATTTAGGCATGAATGCTCTAGGCCATTAGCAGGTGCTTTGAGCAGTCATCCAAATCGAAGCAAGACAGTGGAAAAAACCAACGATTAGTTAACAGAGCTTGCAAAAAGCATAAACTCCAATAAGGGCACATCAAATGTTTTGCCTACTTGTAGAAATAACCTGACATCAGGGCGGGGGGAGAGCCTACTGCTGTGCAAAGATTTTGATAGGATTTTGCTGTTTTGTTCATAGGCCCCAAGACACAACTGTTGCTAAGAAGCTGAGATCAGCACTGAAATGTCCTAAGGTAGTTAGTGACAAGACAGGAAAGAACTTCAGGCACTTGGGAAGAATAGTGGAGCCATTTGATAAAGCTCTGCTTGAGCATTTGAGGACTGCCCTATGGGTGTTATCCTGAAGAAAGCTCCAGGCAAGAAAGCTGATTCATCACTTGTCACAACCAGAAGACGCGTCAGTTAATGATTACACTGACTCTTCAGAGTTTTATTTTATGCACAGCTAGATGTCAGCTCCTTCCAGAAGTATTTAAAACACACCAATATTGAGAAAAACCTATGGATAAGCATGCATGTGCAAGCTCCAGTCTCTGTATTACCACTCAAAATATACTTGCAAAATTTTATTAACCTGTTTTCAATCTCCCATAATTATGATTTGGTCATTTTATTTTTTAAGCATTTAAAATTAAATAAATTACACATTTCTCAAGCAGCAAATACATGCTTAATGATGGTATCAATCCCTATACTCACTGATTTAAAAGAAACAAAAAAGGAGAATAGGAATCCCTTCAAAATGTTCAAGGAAAGGGAAAGTCTTCTTGTGTCTATGTAAACTTGAATATTTTGTACATATCTGTTTTTCCTTGTCATTAATGGCACAACCCACACAGATGTCAAAAACACACAACCTCAACCTTTGCCTAATTCATACTTTCAGTTCAGAGAACTATATCAACAAATCAAAGGAAGACTCATGAGACCTTTCAGGACTCATAAAAGAGATCATAATACATTACCTAGAATCACTAGCACTCCCATGCATATATGGGATCTGGTAGGTAGATGACATCTTTGTCATAATAATAATAAAAAAAGGATCAACTAGAGAACACACGAAACTATCAACAACATCTTCAAAGGAATAAAATTGATAAGGGAAGAAGAAAACAATAACATGCTATCCTTCCTGGATATCTTCATCAGCAGAGGCAGTGATAGCAAATCAGAAACATAAGTCTATTGTAAAACTACTCACTCCAACCAAATGCTCCACTATAGTGGTGGGTTGCTACCGGTTCATCCCGGATTGGGCAAACTGGTAGCGGCGACGTCAGGAGGCTTTGCCCACCTACCCGGACGCTTCTGCACAGAAGCGTTGCACGAGCGAGCAAGCACGTGCCCATCAGCAAACCGGTAGCGATGGGATTTGCAGCCCACTACACCTCCACTACCAAAGTAACAACCCAATCTCCCACAAAAGAAGTTATGTAAAATCACTATTTAGACAAGCACAATCAAACTGCAGCATCCTTGAACACCAGAAAAAGGAAACAGATAATCTATACCTAATTTTCTAACAAAATGGATACTCATGCAACTTTATAAAAAAGTGTCTGACCACTTAACCCAATAGCCCTGGGTTATAGTGTATATAGTGCATATTGGAGGCAAACTCTGCCCACAGCTTGGAGTTTGATCCTGACAGGGCTCAAGGTTGACTAAGCTTTCCATTCTTCCAAGGTCAGTAAAATGACCGCCCAGATTGTTGGGGGCAATATGCTGGCTCTGTAAACCACTTAAAGAGTGCTCAAAACCACTATGGGTTGGTATATAAGTCTGTGCTATTGCTATTGCTATTGCTATGACACAAACAACACAAGCTTTAAAAAGGATAACACTGCCACATAACAAAACCAGAAATCACCAATAGACTTACAACCATATGGCATCATTGTAGCACCCAAATCAACTAAAGCCTTCCAAAACATCCAAAATAAACTATAAGACCCAGCAACTCCAGAGGGAAAAAACAGAAGTCACCTACAACATACAAGGACTGCAACAGCCACTATGTAGAACAAACAGAATGAAGACTAGCAGAGTGCATTCATGAACACCTACTAGCAGTCAGAAGACATAATGAAAGTTCCTTAATTTCACAATACTTGGACAGACTTAACCATAGTTTCAACTGGGAAACTGTGAGCATCTTAGATGAAGCCAAGTCCCAAAACATTAAAGAATTCCTGGAAGCCTGGCACTCAAGCAAATTGGCCAACAACAGGCACATAGAGATAAACAACATCTACAAAGTATTCAAAAGAGACAATCAAAAAGCCAAAAAAGAAACAAAAAGGCAAAACTCCTCTATCCCACCAATCAACAATATATTGCAGCCCAGTTCTTCAGGGAAGGGCCAGCTCTTCAAAGCTTTCTGGAAGGGCAATAGAATTGGGACTTTCTAGATTTCAGGGTAGGCACTGCAACAGAGAAAGCACATCTCCTGGGTCTCACCATTCCATTGTTTAATAGAAGGACCCTGTCAAATCTGGTGGGAGAGATAGAAATCCTTATGGGAAGAGATGGTCCATAAATTATGAGAACTATAAAGTGATCTCAAAATTTCCAAAATGCCATTGGATCCAGAATATATTCCTGGAATAACAAATAAACAAACAGATTATTATGAGCATGTGGTTTATTGAAATTATGGATTGTACAAAGGCACATGATACGGTTCTGCAATAGCTAAAATCCTACAATGCAACTGTAACTTAATCTGAATTTCTTGAAGGAAGAATTTCTCAGAAGTAAGTACTGTTGAGTTCATAAATGTATATTCTGTAAGACAGGATTGTAGCCTTCTATCATACTGAGTATTAAACAACGTCTGTGGAACTCCAGATGATATTAGTTAATTATTTAGTATTCCAATTAAGAAATGTATTAGGCCTCAATAAATATTCCCAAATATTCTAATGGTAGATTAAAATGATAATACTCTAGAAGTCACCAAAATAACATCCAATTACTTTAAAGAAAATTAACAAAACAGTCATTTGTTTTATTTGTGCTCCCCGAACCTCAAATTGGAGGTGGTCAGCAGCAGCAGCAGCAGGCAAGTAGGCTCTCTGCTCTTAACCTAGTTAAACCATTCTATTTTACCTATTGCTTGTTACTAAAGCTTGTCTTTTTATTTTTATTTTTATCTTTGTGCTCCCCTACAACAGATTTTGGAACACATTGGTCTGGGCAGCAAGTCCCACAAGGGAACAGTTGGCATTGCCAAAAGAGGTTTATAGGCAAAAATAAACAGGTGGCATTCTGATGGTTTTCCTCTTTTCTTGGACCACAAACAAGATAATGCAGTTAGAACAAGGTCAAGTCATAAATATTTCCCTACCCCCATCCCACAATAGACAAAAGAAGAACAAATATTCATTTGAAGGATTTTTGTAGTATTAAACTAAAGAGGGGAATTGCAAGAGAACTTAATGTGACATTTTCTTTCATATGCCAACTTGAGCACCCAAGATAGTTAGCACTTCAAAACAGTCAGTGAAATGCACAAAACAAATACTTAAATATTTGTATACTAAATCACTGAAACATATGCTATGATTGCTCACAGCAGCTTAATATTAACTTTAAAAAACAGAAGAAACAAAGAAATATGTCTCCATGATTTCCATGTTAATAGTTGTATAATATATTCAGGACAAAGTAAACTATCCAACTATCAATCTGCTGAACTATAAACCAAACTTCATGAGAATGATGTTCTTAAGGACAATGTACAATGCCCAAGGACAAAGCATCCCTGAAGCCAAGAGTGAAACTGGGATGTACACTAGCTCCTTTTCCATTCCTCTTGTATTTAAACCTAATAGTCCAGGTGTACAGAAACCCAAAAAAATATTTCACGTTTCTGGCCAGTGAAGCCATGCTGACTAGGAATTCAGGGACTTGAAGTCCACATCTCTGAGTTTGCTAAGTGAATTGCACATGTCATATTCTACTGTTCTTTCAACAAGGATTCTCAACCTTTTCTAAACAAACACCCAGGTAGATCAAACACAAGTAAGTTTCTTTCAACTTCCTTTTAACAGATCTAAACCTAGGCACTACTTATGAAATAATGACATTGGTCTATAAGAGTTATTTGACTGTAACTCTTAGGGGGGAAACTGGTATCACAGGTGCTATAAAAGCAGGCAGGCTGGTATATATGCTTAGATTTAACTTCACTGTCATCAATCGTGGATTTTAATTCTTCTTTTTCAGTGCTTGCTATATGTATCTGTTATGTCTTCCTTTTCTGTGCTTACTCCTGAACTGAACTAAGCAAAGAGGGATGATGAGACAAACAAGAAAATGGCTGAAATGCAGGTAAAAGAGGAAAAATACATCCTGAATTGCCTTACTCTCTGGTAGTAATGGAAATGAAGGATTTATTCTCCATCTCTATCCTTTTACCCTTATAGTATTATTCAATGGAGCTTTCCTGTGAGCCACAACCCTTTTGAAATTTAAACCACAGAAAGATACCGTAGAGTCCTTTGCTAACATGCTGCAAAACATTTACAAGACAGTTTGAAAATAAGCTTGCCTATCTAGGGCAGAGATGAGCAGGTTCTGACCAGTTCTGGAGAACCGGTAGTAGAAATTTTGAGTGGTTCGGCGAACCGGTAAATACCACCTCTGACTGGCCCTGCCCCCATCTATTCTCTGCCTCCCGAATCCCAGCTGATCGAGAGGAAATGGGGATTTTGCAGCAACCTTCCCCTGGAGTGGGGAGGGAACGGAGATTTTACAGTATCCTTCCACTGCCACACCCACCAAACCATGCCCACAAAATGGAGTAAAATATGTTGAATCCCACCACTGATATAGGGACTTTCATAGGTGCTGTAGTACCATTTTTCAAGGATATCTCAGATACTATCTAGTCCGGTTCTTATGGAATAACTTTTGAGTTAATAGAGCTCAATAATGTGAACAAGATGGTTGGCTGAGTTTATCTAACCTTTCAGCAACTAGTTTGATCAAATATATGTTTTCCTTATTGCAGAAGGGAGAGCATGCCCAATAGCAATTACAAGTGCTTTATTGAGAAAGCAAATGTTCCCGTTTTTCCAAAAGAAGGCATATTTTGACTTTCCTAAAGAAAATAAGCTTGTCCTAGATGAGATTATTAATTACAGACCAGTGACTAATATTCTTTTTGTGAGCAAAGTAATAGAGTGTGGTAGCTTAGCAACCCCAGACAGTCTTGGATATCTAAATTAATTTCAAGTTAAAATTATGCTGAGAACTACATTGAGAAAAAGACAAATGTATTGCAATTCAGTTGATATTTTGAACCTCCGAAAGCTATCATAAAATCCCAACTTTAGAAGGAGGCATGTAGGCTATCAGCTCCAACTTTCTGCTCAGTGCAGAAATCTGAATTAAAGCATCCCTGACAGATTATGTTCCATATCTGCTTAGATGCTTCCAGCAAAAAGAGATTCACTGTTGAACTGTTCTTAGTTACATAGATTTGCCCATCACTCAATTAGTATCTGCTTTCCCATAATTTAAGGCTATTATTTTGAAGGCTGTGCTCTGGGATAGAAGAGACCATTTCTTTTTATAGTTTATATCCCTTCAGGTATTTGAAGAGATATTCTCCTTCCTCTTAGTTTTCTCTTCTCATGGCTAAACATATCCAATGGAATTACTGAAATTATATTTGAACAACTTCTGGTGAGACACTCATTTCCTCATCTCTAATTTATGTACAATTGCTAGAAGACATATAATTCAGAGACTTAGTTTGAAGTGTCAGCAGGATCTGAACGACACCCATGTCTGTAACATTGGCTATACATGAGCAGTCATAGGTATGAAGAAACAGCTGCATATCACAAGTACTGGAGAAGTACTGTGCAAATGACTTGAGATTCTAAGCTAGGTAGAGGCACTGTTGATTGTTAGGTCATCCGACCAAGTAAATAGTATTCAGCCTGTTTTATGTGACATTGAATTCTGCTAAATAATCTGGTTTGCAGTCTGTGCATGCCTTATGATCAAGTGTTACCATGGAAGTTTAAGCACATTGTAACAGCTTACTTCACAATTAAACATTTTGCACAATTTTCTCATTTTGACGATTGCAATGCAGTAGATATGATGGTACTGTTAAAAATTATTTAGAAACTGCAAATTGTCTAGAATAGGCCCCTGAAATTAGCAACTAGAACGGTGACATTTAATCATATCAGCTTCATGGTTTGCTTCTAAGAAGAATGTAAACAGCTATTTTTAAATGTAAAATTACCTAGACAACTTAAAATCAGATTGCCATAAAGATCACTACTTTCTCCTGTGTCTGTCTGTCTGTCTATGTATGTATCTCTACCTACCTATCTACCTATCATCTGTCATCCATCCATCCATCCGCCCAGTCTGGTACAATAATTAAGGTTCTGGGTCTGAAACCAGAAGATTGGGAGTTCTAATCCTCATTTAACAGTAAAAGCCAGCTGGGTGACTTTAAGCCGCTCTAAATTTGTCAGTCCACCTCATTTCATAGATATATTGTGGCAAAGGTAGGAACATTAATTACTTAAATTGTCTTGAGTTAACAAAAAATGAAGGCAAGTTAAAAATTAAATACATTCATAGATGTCTTAATCAGAGGTTCTGCTCCTAGAATCCTTCTCTAGTAAACCAAAATAAATAAACATGAGGGACTTTTTGGTATCAGTCCCTAATTGAAATAAGCAACCAGGAGAGATTTGACTGGTGCCATCTTTCTGGTCAATTCTTCATTTAATACCTAATACATTATTTATATAGTCCTTATAAATCACTGTTTCAGTATATGACACTTTTGCTAAAATGACATTTTACATTGTGCTTAGAATTTAGAATTTAGATTGGAGTTCTAGAATTTAGAATTTAGAATTTACTATGTCTTATTTTATTTATTAATCTGCCTTTATTATTTTTATAAGTAATCAAGGTGGTGAACATACCCAACACTCCTTTCTCCTTCTGTTTTCCCCACAATAACAACCCTGTGAGGTGGGTTGGGTTGAGAGTGAGTGCCTGGCCCAAAGTCACCCACCTGATTTTCATGGCTAAGGCAGTCTACAACTCACAGTCTCCTGCTTTCTAGGTTGGTGTTTTGAACCCAAGACCAAAATGGTCTAATTTTGTAGTACTCCATTAAGTTCCATGATTTGTGAATCAGCCATTGCTATCTATTAGAATAATATTAGTCAGCATAAAGTAAATAAGTACATATGAGCATGTCTGCATACCCTAACACATACACACACACACACACACACCAATAATACATCTCCTGTTTTTCAGTGCCAGACAGGTAGCAAAAGAAGCTTACCTAGTGTTTGAAAAGTCTTATTTTGGTTACGGATGTCTTTAGCTTCATGAGTCACAAATTATATTGTTTCAATAGAGATAAGATGTTCACAGTTTGTGCAATATGGGTGTTGGGCATTCAGAAAAGAAAAGCAGGATAGCAGTATAAGTTTGTTATAAGTTTCAATGGAGGATGATTTTTAGGACACATAAAATAGCATTTTTTTCCTCACAACATGAACAAAGATCTCCTTGAAAGTTATATGTTTTTAAGTTTTCGGAGACCGGTGAGAGTAGCATCGTAGTGCGACACTGCTTAATGCATGATAGATAGGAATTTAGTATTGTACCTGAATTGCCTCTGACAGATGTAAAGAGTATTTTGTAACAGTCTTTCGAAGAGGAGCTAGGATTGAAAGCAAATGAAGCAATCTTTGTTTTAAAAATTAGAGTGTTAACTATATCAGTGGTGGTGAGAAAAGGTGAATGAGAAAAGATAGTCTTCATCAGGAAGAAGCATCCTAAGGAGCCAGCTTGGTTTAGAAATAGGTGTTTAATATGGATATGACCAGAGTAAAATGCATTCCTAACCTCATTACACATAGTTAGCCAACGTAGGACATGAATGGACATAGCCCTGGCAAGGGCCTTCCTGGCAGTGACATTACTTTGGAATCGATAAAACAACAGCTGGCCGGTAACCATTTTGTTTCCAACCTTATACAGGATTTCCTCTTTCCAAAACTCTGTAATAGCTTTATCTGCCTTGTTTTATACAGCTCAGCTTGTCAGTTAAACATTCTGTTATCAGGACAGTTACAACCTGACACATGGGCAGCATCAGTAAAAGAGGAACATTCTTTAGTGTACAGAATTTGGGAGAATTCTTTATATCTTGGTATTGGGATTTGTTTAGAGAAAAGATACCCAGACCATAGCTTTTGTTGTCAATAAACTCAGCTTCAAATATATATGTGCCCTTCTTGTGATAAAGATGATTATATGCCATGAAACTTGTTGATTCTTACCACTCACATATATTTTCTCCATGATGATCTGTTCTTTACCTGATCCTTCAGCTCTTCCAACAGTGTACTGATCACTCCTGTAATTGAATCTATCCACTTTACTGTTGGTGGTAGCCTTCTTTTTCCTGTCATCTTTCTCATCATTAGTGCTTTCTCGAGAGAGCTAGATATTCACATAATATATCCAAAGTAAGATAAGTAAGTAAGTAGGGATGTGGTGGCTCAGTGGCTAAGATGCTGAGCTTGTCGATCGAAAGGTCGGCAGTCCAGCAGTTCAAATCCCTAGTGCCGCATAACAGGGTAAGCTCCTGTCCCAGCTTCTGCCAACCTAGCAGTTTGAAAGCACATAAAAAATGCAAGTAGAAAAATAGGGACCACCTTTGGTGGGAAGGTAATAATGTTCCGGGCGCCTTTCGTATTTAGTCATACCGGCCACATGACCACGGAGACCCCCTCGGACAGCATTAGCTCTTCGGCTTTGAAACGGAGATGAGCATCGCCCCCTGGAGTCGGGAATGACTAGCACAAATGTGTGAGGGGAACTTTTACCTTAAGATAAGTAATTTCTAATGAATACCCCTAATTTTCTGTCTTTATATGTGGTGAATTTGGGTATTTCTCAACATCATACACAGTAGCAGAATTGGAGACAAAGCCTTCTGACTACGAGGGTTCTGATCCAACAACTGCTTCCCAGAGAGACATGTATGTGACACTCATTAACCTGAAAGTTAAGAGACAGTGTGCAAATGCAACAAAGTACCGACTTTGCCCTTCAGTTCTTTTTGCCACACAATTACTGGTGTTATTAACCTCTCCTGTACACCTTATGGTTACAGTAATCAGTCACAGATTATTTTTATTTCTTCATCTAATTATCATTATCTATACAAATTGATATAGGGTATCATTATTCATGGAGGCCAACCCTCATATATAGGAAATAATCAAGCCCAGGAATTCTACTTATTTGGGTTTTGCCAGCCTTTTTCTAACCTGGGAACTCTGGAGGAAGTTCATTCCATTCTTCCTTCTTTCTGTGTATGGAGGTAGGGTTGGGGTGTGTGTGTGTTATACAGTAGAACCAGTATTGCAGAGAAAGCAAAGACTGGACATTTTTATTAAAAATAGGGAAAGGTCAGTACTCTTTCCCCAAAAGGTACTATGAATGCTTGTAGAAATTATTAAACCACAGCCTTTCCTTATTGAATTCAGTGTAAAAAAGAAAGCAATGGAAGAAGTGGGGGTGGATTTTCTATCTTCAGGCTTCTTGAAATATTTTCAAATGCAAGAGCAAAAAAATTGGAAAACTAGGATTTGTATCAAACACTTAAAATCAACGGTCTTCAATGACAGCATAGCAGTACCAAAATTACTGAACCTAATGAGGTTAAAATTAATCTGCAGTAATACACGATCATAGCAATGTTTTACATTAGTATAATTTAAGTTACGTATTATAGTTGGTCCTCAGTAAGGCACTATATTCAGACTTCAACCCTACTTCAGTGGTTTAAATTGTTGGTCAGTGGTGAAATCCAATTTTTTTTACTACCGGTTCTGTGGGCGTGGCTTGGTGGGCGTGGTGTGGTTTGGTGGGCATGGCAGTGGAAGGATACTGTAAAATCTCCATTCCCACCCCTCTCCAGGGCAAGGATACTGCAAAATCCTCATTCCCTCCCACTCCTGGGGGAAAGATATTGCAAAATCTCCATTCCCACCCCACTCTGGGGCCAGCCAGAGGTGATACTTGCCGGTTCTCTGAACTGCTCAAAATTTCTGCTACCGGTTCTCCAGAACCTGTCAGAACCTGCTGGATTTCACCCCTGTTGTTGGTCTTTATTACTCTGGGACTTAAAACTGACCTTTTTACTCAAGATTTTTTTTTTCTTCCTAAACCAATGAAATGCTGGAGAGAAATTATACAAATGGAGTCCAAACTCTGTATTCCCTTAGGACTGCTTGTCCATCACCAGGGTACAGGTAGTCCTCAACTTATAACCATTCATTTAGGGACTGTTTGAAGTTACAACAGCATTGAAAAAATGTTTTTATGACTCTTTTTCATACTTATGATCATTGCAGCAACCCTATGGACACATGATTAAAATTTGGATGTTTGGCAACTGGTTCATATTTATGACAGTTACCGTGTCCCAGGGTCACGTGATCACCTTTTATGATCTCTGACAAACAAGATAAATGAGGAAGCCAGATTCACTTAACAACCAACAACTGCAGTGATTCACTTAACAACTATGGCAAGAAAGGTCAGAAAGTGGCGCAAAACTCACTTAACAAATGTCTCACTTAGCAATAGAAATTTGGGGTTCTATTGTGGTCGTAAGTCTTAGGACTACTGTACATTTCCAAAATTTAACAGAGCAGATTACATTTTGTGTGTCAAGACTGTCTTTAAAAGTTCATACTCATTTTTCAATATGCTATCTTTCACAAAGTCAGACATTGCCTTAAACAGCATATTAAATGCAATAGAAAATAGAGTATTATTAGAATATGTTTTATTTAAAATTATTTTTCTTCCTTTTTTAAAAGAAAGACTTCTTTTAAAGAAAAAACATCCTTATTTTAAAAAATGTTAAGTTGTTCATGAATAGCACAAACTAAATGAAAGTTTTGAGAGAGAAAATCAAAAGACGGATTCAAGAAACTGATAAATAGACACACAAGGGGTGAATATCTTCCACTGTGAAGTAATATTATCTGGGGTATAGATACATTACATCTGTAGCACAGATAATTAGATTGAAGCACTAAAATGGCCATGTGCTTTGAAGTCTGCATGCAGTTAGTACACAAATCTTTCTTTTTCATGATAGCTGACATTTTACCATAACTTTGCACATATTTGTAGGCTCATGACCTCCACCCTCATTTGTACATCAGGCAGTCATATTGGAATGGCTGTTAAAGGCTTGTATACAAGTTTCTCACATGCTAAAATGAAACATTCCACAATTGAGAGCATGTTAACAAACTGCATCACTGTTTGGTTTGGTGGTAGCAGTGCCTCAGATAGAAGGTCCATACAGAGAGTGGTAGGAACAGCTGAGAAGATTATAGGAAGCTCACTTCCCATTATTCAGGATACTGCTTATAAGCATTATGTGCTTACAGCTCGAAGCATTGTTAGAGAACCCACCCACTTCATTGTCTGTTTCTGTTGCTCTCCTCTGGGAGGAGGTTTTGAAATATCTATAGCAATACTACTAGATTCTGTAACAGCTTTGTTCCTTATGCTATCCAATTGTAAATTCGCAGGATTCTTTTCTTTGCCATGTATATGTATACATGCTAAACAGACTGTGATGTCTCTGTGTTATATGTGTGTGAATATGGGTATATGCATAATGGGTATATTTTGAAAGCCGAATACAGCAAAAATTCATTTTAATGTATGCTAATTAGTGTACATTTAAAGTGACAATAATTATTCTATTCTATTCTATTCTATTCTATTCCATTCCATTCCATTCTTATGAAGGTAATACAGTGAAAAATTGTTCCAAATGCAAAAACTGGAAGAAGCAGGCCTACTGATCATAACTATTTGTTCCTGCATTTAGGAATAATCATATGGCATATGAAAGACATTTCCTTGTGCCTCTCCCTGCATGCAAATCACTTTGTGTATGTAGTACTGACATGACACAGTGCATCTGGTTTTCCCACCCATACAGGATTTTTTTTATGCATACAACAGATACTGAAATGGGAAGAACAGAGAGATGTACATCTGTGCTCTTTTCTTTTCCACTTCAAAATAAAGCAAGAGCATGCATGGATCCCTTAATATGAAATAAGCAGCTGCTTATAGGAGAATAGGTTTGATCCAGAAATACATTGAGAAATATTTGTATAGGGAAATTAATAGATTTATTAAGTTGGAAACAGATATTTTAGTTTTTTCCAGATAGCTGATATATGCCACATTGTACTTCATGCGGAATTCATCCCACTTCTGCTTCTGTTTTTTTTTTTTTGTTACGTTTTTATAAAAGCCTCCCCAAAAGGAAACAATAGATACATGACACAGTTCTTCTCTCAAACTGCTTTTAGTGCTCTTAGAAATCCATGATCCAGCCATAGCTGCAAACATACAAGAAGAGAAGCACTGGCTTTAAACAAAATCAGTAGATATATTTTAAGGATGTGAATTAAGAAATAAGTAATGCAGAGACTCTCCCCCAGAATCCTTTGCAATGTTGCAGAGGATGCTGTCATGGCATTCTCAAATCATGTGCCTCTGCGACATTGGACCACTGCAAGCTGGAAGAATCTCTACAGCTGCCCAAGCAGCTATCAAGCAGATAATGCGGCAAGATTACAAAATAGAAGGGTATGGCAGCCCACCTCCTTCTTGCATCTAGAACATTCATAAGGCATATGAGTCATCTTGGCACCAAGGAGCTCTTTGAAAATTAATTCTGTTTTCAGATGTCTGAAATTGAGGGTGCTTTTTTTTTTCCCTGTGGTGAAAAAAAAGTAGCTTGTCAAATCTCTCTCAAGATCTGAAAAGGCTTATAGTAACAAACTTATAAAATCATTGTTATACATATTGTTTCAAGCTGTTCAGAATACTAATTCCTAACACAGTTCTTAAATTCATTATCATTTTCCAGCTCAATTCAACATTGCAGTCTAGGTACCTATGATATATGTTGGCAATAAACTGCTCAAGGCTAACTCTAAGGCAAAGTTTAGATTTGAAAAATTATGCCATCACCACTATTGTATAATACAAAGCTCTGGTGATCTTTTGCCTATACATTATGGAGTAAAATAGGACCAAAATGGTTTTTGCATATCTAAGAAAAAATAAAGATAGCATAACAGTTGGTAAATTAAACTCTGGGGTCATTAATATAGAGGGAAACTGAGCCATGCAATGTTGAGAGCATCAACTGAAATGGAGAAAAGAGGAAACAGCTTTGTCAGGTCCTCACACTTTTTACTATCAATGCCATCCAATCCAGGAGAAGACCAGAGAGGGATGTTTAATTGCTTTCTCCTGAATGAAAAAATGGAAATGAAAATGATTTCTTCCTCAAGTTGCCACTAGAATCAAGGGATGGAAATTGATCCAAAATGATAGAGCAAAACATAGATAACTCTAGACCAGTGGTTCTCAACCTGTGGGTCAGGACCCCTTTGGGGGGTCTAACAACCCTTTCACAGGGGTCGCCTAAGACCATCGGAAAACACATATTTCCGATGGTCTTAGGAACTGAAACACTGCTCTTCTTGTGGTTGGGGGTCACCACAACATGAGGAACTGTATTAAAGGGTCGCAGCATTAGGAAGGTTGAGAACCACTGC
>JANHFM010000656.1:27809-43893 GCA_032468115.1 Grayia smithii | reverse complement strand
GACCCCCTTCCTCCTCTCTGTGGCAGCCCCTCAAATATTGGAAGGCTGCTATCCTGTCTCCCCTGGTCCTTCTCTTCCCTAGACTAGCCAGGCCCAGTTCCTGTAACTGTTCTTCATATGTTTTGGTCTCCAGTCCCCTAAATCATCCTGGTTGCTCTCCTCTGCACTCTTTCTAGAGTCTCAACCTCTTTTTTATAATGTGGTGACCAAAACTGAATGCAGTACTCTAGGTGTGGTCTTACTAGGGCTTTATAGAGTGGTGTTAGTACCTCACTTGATCTTGATTGTATCCCTCTGTTAATGCAATTTCGGATTGCACTGGCCTTTTTTGGCTCCCGCTGCACAGTATTGGCTCATATTTAGCTGGTTGTCTACTAAGATTTGGAAGACTACTATCATGTCTCCCCTAGTCCTTCTTTTCATTAAATTAGACATACCCAGTTCCCGCAATCATTCTTCATATGTTTTAGCCTCCAGTTCCCTAATCATCTTGGTTGCTCTTCTCTGCACTCTTTCTAGAGTCTCAACGTCTTTCTTACATTGTGATGACCAAAACTGGATGCAGTATTTCAAGTGTGGCCTAACCAAGGCATTATAAAGTGCTGCTTTGCTGGTTTTCCCATCCCCTTGCCTATTCTTTTTTTAAAATTTTATTTTATTCAAATTTCTATGCCGCCCTTCTCCCGAAGGACCTGGGGTGACTCACAATAAAAAACATATATATATATGTTTATATATATATAAACGTATAGGATATAACATATATACAAATCAGACAAAACACATATAGACTAAAACATAAGATAATACATTGAATTAAGAGTTAAAAAGGGGCAGTAATAATAAAAGCTAAAATCCCTATAAATATAAATTAAAAAATATAATTTAAAAATCAAGACTTGGTCAACCATAGCGAGATTGTGCAAAGAGCCATGTTTTCAGGTTGCGGCGGAAGGAGCGAAGGTCTGGAGAAGGTCCGGAGTTCCACGGGTAGATCATTCCACAGGGTCGGCACTCCCACAGAGAAGGCTCTTCCCCTGGGCGCCGCCAGTCGACACTGTCTGGCTGAGGGCACCCTGAGAAGGCCAACCCTATGGGAGCGAACCGGGCGCTGGGAGGATGCTTGTGGCAATAGGTGGTCCAGCAAGTATCCTGGACCTAAACCATGTAGGACTTTATAGGTCAAAACCAGCACCTTGAAGCGCACCCGGAGAGTGAGCGGAAGCCAGTGCAGCTCGCGCAGGAGTGGTGTTACATGGGAGTATCGGGTTACTCCCATAACTACCCGCACGGTAGTGTTATGTTAATACTAATGCTAATTCAGCCATTTGGTTCACAATTATTTTACAATCCTCCCTCTTTTCAGTCCTAGCATCTCTGATGTTCACTACTGTGTTTCCCCAAAAATAAGACCTCTCCCCCAAAAAATAAGCCCTCCCCAAAAATAAGCCCTCCCCTGAAAATAAGCCCTCCCTGAAAATATTTAAACACATGCACAGCCTTTCCCTGCCATTTCCTCTGGTTAGGGTTAGGGAGACAGAGCTGGAAATCAGGTAAGATGGCAAGAGGAGCCCCGTGTTACTCCACGCGCCCCAAAATAATAAGATCTCCCCGAAAATAAGGCCAAGTGCTTATTTCGGAGTTCAAAAAATGTAAGACAGGGTCTTCTTCTTCTCAAACACTGTATGAATAATAGTACATTCTCACAGTCAGAATACCGACTTTTCTTGCCTGGTAGTGTCTATTCTGATTTGCACTTGGAGAGAAAGAAATGATTTCACAGTTTTGTTCTCTGTGACTCTTTAACTAGAGAGACAGGCAATTGAATCTGAAACATTTTCCATGCAAAACAGGTGGTCTCCCATGGAGGAATGGGCTGTCTCTCAGGTGGTTTCAACCAGAGACCAAAAACTGCTGTGAAAATCACAGCTCTCTTCACTTAAATCTACTCCCTGCCCTTCGTGTGGGTGTATTTTAATTGGAATTGAACAGCTAAGAGAGTTTATTATGATAATGTGTTTGCCTGGATCTGTGTCTCTGCACATATGTGTGGCAAAGTCTGCTAGGGTCTATTTCTTCTTACTCCCACAGGGCTACTTAAGCTTGGCTTCAACATCCAAGAGACACAAGCTCAGCATGTCTGCAAAGACAATCCCAGCTTGGCATCAGAATAAAAATGAGCCCTGAAATGCATTTCTGGATACTGTGTCATTCATCAAAATAAAGACGCTGGGCTGTCACTTGCATCCCTTATGCTAATAAACACACCCATCGGCACAAACCGATGAGAGATTCTCCCAGTGTCTCAGGGCCTGAGAATGCAAATACTACTAAAATTAATACCATCTCCGTTGCGAGATGCCTAAAAAACAGCTCCTTCCTGTGGCTCTTTGTTGTGGCCTGTTCACCACCAGCTCCCCCAACAGATGAATCAAGAGGAGGAGGAGGCATGGGAGTCAGGGTCAGCATCAAGGCAACCTGAGAGCTTCGAGGGGGGAGAGGGAATGGAGCTGGCAGAGAGAGAGAGACAGAGGTGGAACCTGGGCCATCTGTCAGCCCTCAGATGGAGAGTCAACAACTCCCAGGTCTGGAGATGGCTGATGAGGAAGAGGAGGGACAGCTGGGTCCAGTGCCTGACACGCGGATGCGCAGAAGGCAGAGAAGAGGAAAGCAGTGGAAATCCTTGGGAAGGAAGAGGAGAGCAGTAGAAATCCTTGGGAAGGAAGAGGTACTGCTGCTAGCGAAGCCCTACCATAGCTCTGGGGTAAAAGGCAGGGGGCAGAGATAAATAGATGTGACAGACAACTATTCATCTTCTGGCTGGCTGGACTTGTTAGCCTGCAGTGAGAGAGAAACTTTTTGCCAGGGCTGCCGGACACCTAATTAAAGGAATCTTTGAGTTAACTTCAGAGGGTTTGTCATGTTTGGGAAGCTGAGTCAGAACACCCTTTCTTGCTCTAGTTGCTAGTAAATGCAGCCATTAAGGCAATCTAGACAAACCTCTCATTGCTTTTGTTCTGTTCGGGCAACATATCCAGAATAGGCGAGGAAACCTTTTTACCTAGTGGCAAAAGTTTGCACAGGAAGGAGGAAGAAGGAAACATGCTCATGAGGACTGCAGAGAATCTCGTGGTAAGTTTTAAGAAATTGAGCGCAGGCTATAACAAATAATATTGTTATTATTTGAGAACACTAAAGAGGAGGGTGATAATTGAAAACATCTAGAACAGCATACTGGGAAGTGCAACTGTTCACCTATTGTATTATTATTAAGAAAGTTGTGCAAAAACAGCCTAGTAGGGATCACTGTGTTTGCTGACCTTTATTTTGAAATTAGAAAGGCAAAAATGATGTTAACGCAAATAACGCAAATTTTTCCCCACCATCAAATTTCTTCAATGTGGTCTTAGAACTTGGATAACACAAGTGCCTCCATAATTAGATTTGTGGGACATGCAGCTTCGCTTACATTTCTTAAGAGTAGCAATATTTATTTAATTAGTTGCCCCTTCTTCCGGAATGGCATTGAGTGTCAAAATCAGCATAAAACTGTTACACGAGGTAAAATGAAATAAAGATTAGGGGCTTCCAAGTCACACCAAACATCTCTAGCAATTTCCTAGGAGGTTGAACGAGAGCCAGTAAGTAACATTTGCAGGATTTCTCAAGCAGGGAAGAAATGTTTCCAGATTCTAACCTAGCTCTATAAGCCATTCCTGGAAATATAATAAGCATCAGATATGACTTGGAGCTCTTCAGTTCACACAACACAACCCACATTCAATCATTTCTCTGTCAGTTATCTCTCTTCTCTTCCAGTTTTTGCACAGCTTCAAACAAAATCATTTTACCTTTTCCTGGTAAAACATTGCAATAAAATATATATGAGTGGGAGGCAGCCAAACATCGGTATCTTTCCCATTTCTGACGAGTTCATTATACACAGTGCTGCCTTTTGTTTCCCATCCATTAGAACATTTACCCTAAGGATAGGAAATCAGTGGCCCTTTAGAAGCTGCAGAACTTCAACAGACAGCCATCTCCAGTGGAGGGTATAGGAGTGCCAGAAGTTGTAGTTCAATGGTAGAAGTTGTAGTTCAACAGCATCTGGATGGCCCTGGCCAAGGATTTTGAAGACATCATAAAAATAAACTTCCTTCCCATTTCTAAATTAAGCTGCTGATTAATAGTGGGAAGAACATATAGCAATAGCACTTAGACCAGGGGTGTCAAACTGAAGGCCTGCAGGTTGAATCTGGCCCATGGGGTGCTTAGATCTGGCCTGCAGTGCCTCTGCCAGTGAAAATGGAGGGGTTCTCCCAAGCTCCATTTTCGCTGGCAGAGCGCCCGGGCCATCACAGGTTCCCCCTATACAAGAGACGTTGAGATGGCCACACCAACCCTGGTCATGCCCACCTGCCCCCGCCCAGAGGCAGGGGTGGTTCCTACTTACCTTTACTACCGGTTCTTTTCATGCACGCGCTTTGCTCGTTCACCGCGTGTGCGTTGAACGCGCGCTCCACGTATGCGCAGAAATTAATCTAACAAAAAAACCCTAAAAATAAGTGCTCTGCGCATGCGCAGAAAAACTGAAAAAAACTGAAAAACTGAAAAAAAAGAAGAAAAAAAGTAAGTTCGGGCGTGGGGGTGGGCCCAGCTCCCGGTCGCAGAGAACCAGTTCGGTGATGTCACACTGTCACCGCTACCAGATTGCGCGAACTGGGCCGAATCGGGAGCAACTCACCACTGCCCAGAGGTCAGACACAACCCTGATGCGGCCCTCAATGAAATAGAGTTTGACACCCCTGACTTAAGACTTATATACCGCTTCATAGTGTTTTACAGCCCTCTATAAGCAGTTTACAGAGTCAGCATACTGCCCCCCCCCCCCAATCTGTGTCCTCATTTTACTGACCTTGTAAGGATGGAAGGCTAAGTCAATCTTGAGCTGATTAGAATCGAACTCCTGGAGTGAGCAATGAATTAGCTTGCAGTACTGCATTCTAACCACGGCGCCCCCCTGACTCTTATAATATATGAAAAGATGAGGACTGAAAACAAAGTCATAAGTTGGGCAAATGTTCACAGGGGCCTTGTTTCACAATGTCTCATCATCCTGAGCCACAGCTTGGTACTGGGCTTCATTTGGCAATCCTAAAGATTCTAGTGAAAAATGCAGATCCCACAAGCGTTAAGATTTCCATGCCTCTGTTTAAGAGGTCGTTTCAAATTAATCTTGTTCTCCTGAGAACTGTTATTTCTACAAATGCAAGGAAGGCTCTGCTAAAAAAAAAAATTCTGCTTCTCAATAAATAGTTTTATGAGTTTCAATGGATTATTTCAGCATAAGCTGCTAGAAAGGACCCTTGTGGCAGACAATGTAGCCTATGAACTAAATATCAATACAAAGAAATAATTTTCCTGTATTAATTACAAATCAGACAAGGGAGAGATTTGTTCATCCACGGGTTGCCACAGTCTCACAGAAGGAAGCTGCCAGCTCCATGCCAGCAACTTAATTGTTTCAAATTAAAATGCAAACCTGCCTTCATAATAGTCTCATACATCACGCTCGTATGATGTGTTTCTGGACTCAGCTTGATCTATAAACAGAGAAGCATACCATGGTTTATTTGACAACTCTATATCACTGGTTGAAAGCCTGGTTTGTTTTAGGATAACTGACTGTAACCGTACATGGGATACGTGGTTTGTGGCTTCCTGTCTTATTCTTGGTTACTGCCTCATTCAATCACCAAGAATAATTTTGTGATTTTCTAAGCCACAGAGTTATGAAGCAAGAGTTGCTAAAATGACAGGAAAATTGACCAAATTTGATTGACCAAATGAGGAATGAAAATGTTGGTTACTCTGCAAAACTGGTGTTGACTTGTTTCTGGCTTGTTCAATAAATCATAATTAAAATTAACCATATTTGCTACAATGTGGGAATGTAATTGTCTCATTTAGGTCAGGACTGTTTATTTTTATAGGAAATGGCTCTTCAAGGACCTGAAGCTTCCCTATTACATTGGCACCTTGGTACTCCTTTTTAATTGGTTCCAGGAGATGCAATGAGTACCAAAAATGATGAGTACCGAACAATTTTTTCCCATAAGGAATAATGTAATGTAAGGCAGCTGACACCAACAAGTTCTAGTTGGTGTGTTGAGTAGCAAACAAACAATGAGTACCAGGATAAAATTTTCATGTACCTTTGTACCTTTATCTTTTAATCCAGAAGTATAATCTGAGACTACAGAATTGCAAGACTACCCCACACCCCCCATTTGAATATTCCTAGCAATTCTACTGGTTCTTAGTAAAAGCAGAAATTAAGTGAAATCTCTTTTTTATCGAGGCCTTGCCCATGTCTCAAAGATCAAGTGCAACCTTCACACTGGATTGAAACTGAGTTATTGAACTGTAAGACTTGCTCCCATGAGTTATATACAGAAATAGATATCTGATTCTTTAATAATCCTATAGCTGCTCAAACAGCAGAGAAGGGATCTTTCTGACTTACAGTCAAAACAATGGGACTCCCTAAATAATGATATCCATATATAAACCTATCTTATACACAAATACACAACTTGTCTTTCCTCTAGCTCAAGGAAAATAGCACAGCTTGTCCACCTCCAATTTTCTCTTCCCAAAAACAAATCTATGAGTTAGTTTGGTACCGTTCTAAAAAGTCTTAGTAAGGTCCAGCGTGGAATCCTGAATCCAAATTTGGCCACCACACTATAAAAAAGATGTTGAGACTCTAGAAAGAGTGCAGAGAAGAGCAACAAAGTTGATTAGGGGCCTGGAGGCTAAAACATATGAAGAATGGTTGCAGGAACTGGGCACAGATAGTCTAGTGAAGAGAAGGACCTAGGGTGACATGATAGCAGTATTCCAATATTTGAGGGGCTGTCACAGAGAGGAGGGAGACAAAGTATTTTCAAAGCACCTGAAGTCAGACAAGGAACGATAGATGGAAAAATCAAGGAGAGATTCAACCTAGAAATAAAAAGAAACTTCCCAACAGTGAGAACAAATAACCAGTGGAACAGCTTGATTTCAAAAGTTGTAGGTGCTTCATCACTGGAGGCTTTCAAGAAGAGACTGGATAGCCACTTGTCAGAAATGGTATAAGGTCTCCTGCTTGAGCAGGGGGTTGAACTAGATGACCTACAATAGTGGTTCTCAACCTGTGGGTCGGGACCCTTTTGGGGGTCGGACGGCTCTTTCACAGGGGTCGCCTGACGGTCGGAAAACACATATTTCCGATGGTCTTAGGAACCAAGACACCGCTCCTCTATCCATCTCCAGGAGAGTCTAATATGAGTCTAATTTCCAAGTAGGTGCCGTAGACTCTGATTTTCGTTACATGTGGGACATTGTGCTTGTGAGAAAGGTCAAGGAAACACCTGCCTTTCAGGTGTTTACATTACGATTCATAATAGTAGCAAAAGTACAGTTATGAAGTAGCAACGAAAATAATTTTATGGTTGGGGGTCACCACAACATGAGGAACTGTATTAAAGGGTCGCAGCATTAGGAAGGTTGAGAACCACTGCTCTAGACAAACAAGGAAAATCCACCTAGCTGCCTAATTTATTTTTTATCCTGTATTAGAGCTCATAAAATAATTTCCTCACAGGTATAGAGGTTGGAAAAGTATGTTCTTCATAAGCTTAGGAAACTACATTAAAAATGCCTTGGCGCATATAATCATAATTTGACCCTATGCAGAAATTGGGAAATGTTAACTCTCCTTAGCAGTCCTAATTGAGATCATGCCTTTCAATAGGTTCCATCAGCACTGAGAGCCATGTTGCTTGAAACTGACAAATGTTCCTTTTCTAGCACAAACAAAAGGTATTTGTGCTAAGTATTAAAATAGCTCTTGGAAAGAGAGATGAATTTGATTAGGAAAATTGATTTAATTTGGAATATTGATGTAATTCATAAAGAAGAGAGGGTTTATATACACAAAATCTGATCAAGCTATTAAATCAATCTGGAATTAATTTGTCAGTTTCATTCAGAAACTCGATTCTGTTTGGAGAAATCAACCAAATTTGCCTTTTAACTGAATCTTTTTAATCAAATATTCACACACACTTATTAATTTTCAAAAGCCATTCGTTCTGTTGTATGAATTATATCTCAAACAATTCAGCCATCACACTGAAGCAACAGTCATAAAATCCCTTGTAGGCCAAAGTACAGATTCTCAGGTTCCAGGAACTGATGGGATTTCAACTGGTGTTGAACATCTGTTCTATGCATGATTTGGGGACAAACACTGTAGCCATAGGACTAAAGTGTGGCATGCCACTAAGTAAAGCAACGTCAGTTCTGGATCTGTTCCTTTCTATTACTCCTGCTACCATTTTGTGTGATGGCAATAAAAGGTCTGGAAAAGCTGGTTTATCCTAGTGGATGATTACTTAAATATGAGCCAGCAGTGTGGGGCAGCAACCAAAAAAAGCTAATACAATCCTTGGTTGTATAAGAATCAAATTCTTGTGAAATATTAGTAGTTTTGTAAAGCCTTAGTAAGGCCACACCTGGAATAGTACATCCAGTTTTGATCACCACATTACAAGAAAGATGTTGAGACTCTGGAAAAGTGCAAAGAAGAGGCACTAAGATGATTAAAGGCCTGGAGAGTAAAACATGAAGAACAGTTGCAGAATTTGGGTTTGGCTATTCTAGAAAAAAGTGGCAGTAGAGGTGACATTATAGCAGTATTCCAGTATTTAAGAAGTTGCCACAAAGATGAGGTGGTCAACTTATTTACCAAAGTTGCACCTGTAGGCAGGACAAGAAACAATGGATGGAAAGTAATCAATGAGAGAAGCAACCTGGAATTAAAGATAAATGTCCTAACAGTGAGGACAATTAACCAGTGGAACAGCTTGCCTGTCAGACCTGGAAGTCATCTTTTACATTTGGGCCTTCAGGCCTGCCACATTTTCTGGGAAACTGGGAGGGGGGATTGTATAGAGTATGGGTAATATGTAGTCAAAATAACATTCCTTTCTCAGATAGTCAAGGACGTCTTGCTCTAGCACCTGGAGACAGATGACTGGAAGGTATCTCCAATTTGGACGGTGGATGATTGGACCATGTGATGGGCTTGTGGATGTTGGGCAGGAGCTTGAACTTTCACTTGGGTGCGAAAAACCTGGAAACTTTCAGATTCAGGTTTTCCCAGATGTGCCAATATGACATCTTCAATAAAATGGATCTTTGAGGAAATCAAAGTGTGGGAATATTCTTTCATTGGGGGTGTTACTTGGAACCCTGATATCAGAAGTTGTAGGTGCTTCATCACTGGAGGTTTTAAAAAGAGCCTGGATAGTCACTTGTCTGAAATGTTATAGAGTCTCCTGCTTGAGTAGGGGATTGGACTAAGGGACCTACAAGGTCCCTCCCAGCTCTATACTGATTGATTGGTTGATTGATTGGTGATTGATTGATTGATTGATTGACTGATAACTGTCTAGCTAATAAGGCAAAAGACAGTACCAAAAGCAACAGCACTCAGACTTACATACCACTCCAAAGTGCTTTTACAGCCCTCTATGAGTGATTTACAATCTCAGTATATTGCCCACAACAATCTGGGTTTTCATTTTACCAATCTTGGAAGGATGGACCAGCAAAGGGAAACTCTGGATATCTACTGAATTTGGTAGAATATACACTAAGTTAAATGGTGTATTTTATTGTTAAGAAATGCACAGAGAAATAAGCTTCTTCTAAGCCTAAATTTGAGTGATGTTCATTTATAACAAAATATAAATCATGTATTTTTACTCAAAATAAAAACCAATTACATCAGAATGTAATTATATGCCTCCAGGAAAGAAGAATTAGATGAAAATATGCTTATAAGGCTAAAATAACTAAAATATTATATTAAGAAAAAATATATATACTGCCCAGAACCACTTTGCTGCCCAGAAAGTTAAGTATTTACAGGTAATCCTCAATTTACAGTCATAATTGGCCCAGAATTGTGCTTGTAAGTCATGGCAGTCTTTAAGTGGGTCACCACAAGACCTTGCCTGATTTTACAAACCTTTTTGGTGGTTAACCAAACACCAAATCATCAAGAAAACATCGAAGTCCTTAAATCAGTGTTTCTCAACCTTGGCAACTTTAAGATATGTGGATGTCAACTCCCAGAATTGTCTAGCCAGCCTGCTGACTGGGGAATTGTGGGAGTTGAAGTCCATGCACGTTCAAACTCTCAAAGTTGAGAAACACTGATTTAAATGAACCTGTTTTCTTCAATGAATATTTTTTGTCAGAAACCAGCAAAAAAACTCCAAGAATTGAAATCTTGTGACTGGACAGAAATCCAAGCCTGTTGTCAAATACTGAAAATGCAGTCACATGATCAAGGAAGGAGTATTGATGTTGGAATTCCAGAACTGGGTCTTAAGTAGCGTTGGGAGGTCTGTCATAATTTTGACTGGTCACTAATTGTTAATAGCAATAGCATAACATTTAGACTTATATACTGCTTCACAGTGCTTTATAGCCCTGTCTAAGCGGTTTACAGAGTCAGCATATTGCTCCCAACAATCTGGGTCCTCATTTTAATGACCTTGGAAGGATAGAAGACAGAGGCATCCTTGAGCCAGTCAGAATCGAATTGCTGGCAGTCAGCAAAATTAGCCTGCAATACTGCATTCGAACCACTGAGCCACCACACCTCTTAACTGAGGACTATCTATATTGTTTACTATGAAAAAATAATACTTACATACTTACATATGATTACATGATCTCAATTTGTAATCCATACAAGTTTTGGAGTGAGAGAAAAGAATATTCAGTAATCTCCTTGGTAAATTTTAGGAATGCTACAGATAGAATTAGTTTTGATTTCAGCAGAGCATATGACAAAATACACTCAATGCTTTAATCAGAAATTATGGACAGGATGGCATGAATATTAAAATGAGATTTAATATTTTAAAGTCAGGCCCAAAGATTGCTTGTCAATGGCTCCTGATCAGCCTAGAGTGAGATATCAATTGAGGCAACACAGGCCTAACAATCCTGTACTTTTCAATGTTTTGATTAACAGCTCCAATGAGGTGTGAACAGAATACTTATTAAATCTGCAGAGCATACAAAAGTTGTTGAGATAGCTAATACCATAGAAGTCAGAAATAAAATTTCTTAATAGGTTAGAGAAATGAGTTGAAAATAATATAATGAAATTTAACAGAAATTCAATGTTCTTCAGTTAGGGAACAGAAATTAAGTGAACAGATATAGAATGGGCTCTATCTGGCTTGGTAATTATACCTGGCTTATAACTAAGAACCTGGAATGGTAGCTGATTACAAACTGAATATGAATCAGCAGGGTACTCAGGTGGCAAAGGAAACAATTTTAAGCTGCATCAACAGAAGTAAAGTAAAGGTGCATAGAGATGCATTGCATGACTATATTTCTAAACAGGTTTGCTGCAAAATGAGCTCCATTGTCTTCCAAATTTATGAGGAGAAAAATATTCTTAGATATATTCTACAAATCGCTAGTATAATTTTATTAGGGGACTGAATGGCAAAAGAGAAAAGAGAAGTTTGAGCTTTAAAAAAATATTGTAATTAAAATTTGCATTTTCTTCTTTTTAGCTAACAATTCAGGATAATATTAAGAATTTTCTTCCTCCTGCCTGTTCCAGTGTCGTGATAATACAGGTAGTCCTTGTTTAATATCCACTTGTTCAGCAAATGTTGAAATTACAGTGGTCCTGAATGAGGGAGACTTATGATGGGTTCTCAAAATTGTGGCTGTTGCAGCATCCTCATTTGTCATGGGATCACAATTCAGACACTCGACACTCAACTCACAATTATGGAGGGCTGCAGCATCTTGCAATCTCATGATTTCCATTTGTAACCTTCACTTCTGGTTCCTGAAAAGTGTAATGAGGATTCCAATGAGAAAGCCAGCAGGAGGTTGCAAATTGCACTCAAGTAACACATTGGGATGTGGTGGCTCAGTGGCTAAAACCCTGACCTTGTCAATCGAAAGGTTGGCAGTTCAGCGGTTCGAATCCCTAGTGCCGCATAACAGGGTGAGCTCCTGTTACTTGTCCCAGCTTCTGCCAACGAAGCAGTTTGAAAGCACATAAAAAATGCAAGTAGAAAAATAGGGACAACCTTTGGTGGGAAGGTAACAACATTCCGTGCGCCTTTGGCATTTAGTCATGCCGGCCAGATGACCACGGAGATGTCTTCGGACAGCGCTGGTTCTTCAGCTTTGAAACGCAGATGAGCACGGCCCCCTAGAGTCGGAAACGACTAGCACATATGTGCGAGGGGAACCTTTACCTTTACCTTAACACATAAAGGTTCATCTAACCACAGCCACTGGGACTGCCAGAACTGTTGTTCTAAGTTGCATGGTCACATGGCACATTGCACCTTACTACCACATCACTTAACACCACATTCCCTGGACCCAATTATTGTCAGTAAGCTAGGATTACTTCTACTGAGAAGAATTTTAAGATATTTGATCCTTGTATTTTTTTAAGGAATTGTTCAATCAACTTTCTGTACATTTTAGAGCAGCGAAACATAATACAACAAAAGTGTGATAGGTAAACCAAGCAACCAACTGAACAGAAAGCTGTTTTCACCTCCACAAATCTATGGTGAGTTAAGTAGCCCAACTTCTTCACACATGCAAAAGTCAAGATTTAATTTTCTGCAAGATTACCCTCGATAATTACAAAGTTTCCTTTAAAAACTCACAACTATAGAATCTATAACAACTTATCTTTCATCCATTTTGGTATTGCATACCATGCACATATCCATATCACGTATGGTTCATCAGTTGAATAAGGACAATACATCACCCTAATTTCTACACTACTAAAAATAAGTGTATGTGAACATCCACACTGCATTAAAGGCTCATGTTGCAAAGACAAGTAGGCAGATTGGCAACCAACACAGCAATCCATCTACTGATCAGCATGCAAATCCTGAAACCAGTTTTAATACGATTTTTATGTTTCAGATACATAGAATTTGATATGATTCCACTGGAGGTAAGAGTTCACATTTGTTGATTGTAATTGTTGGCTTGAACTCCTGTTTTCCAAAAGCTCATGGCCCAATTAGTTCTTCTTTATGATTTTTCACCAAGGTGCAAAGTTTGGTCTAATTAAAGGTAACAGGCCAGAAACCAGGGGACCGTGAGTTCTAGTTCTGCCTTAGACATGAAAACTGGCTGGGTGACTTTCAGCCAGTCATTCTCTCCCAGCTGATATCACCGCACAGGGTGGTTGTTGTGGAGAAATTTGGAGAAGGAAAGAGTATTGGGTATGTTTGCCATCTTGAGTTATTTATAAATAATAATAAAGATAGGATAAAAAATCTAAATAATCTAAAAAAAAAAAATCTCAGTAAAATGTGCTACTGTGACTATTTGGAGAAAGCTAAAGTTGAAATCCATCAGAGTCCAGAAAGTCATGAGAAGCTTAAATACAGACTAAAAAGAAAGAAATTGGAGCCAATGTTTTTCCTTCCAAATAAATGCTGCTTGCTACAAAACACCCACTGCAATATTGCACAGAGAAGGATATATTTCTCCCTAAATATATTTGATAACTGAAGTATAAAATAGTAATATACTTAACTTCAAAAGTACTAGACAAGTACAATATAGTTTCTAAAAGAGATGCCATCTGGAAATGTGTTCTCTGATCATATGGTCTTACACTCAAGAATACAGAATATCACCATTTGGTACCTAAAGTTGAATTTAACCACTTGGCCATGTTTACAAATGAGTAAATTCCACTATTATCAAGTGTGGAAACTCAGTCCACACTAAGCATTTATCAAACTGCAGGGTGAATTCTATAAATTAAGAAAGTCGAGTTAGGTTGCCTTATTTTGTGTAAGTTATTCTGCAACACTCCCTTTCTTTATGAAAAAAATAAAGGAGCAAAATAGGGCAGTAAAGCTCAGAATATAAAACCTCTGGTCCCGGTGACCGACCAAAATTGAATTCTGCAACTCCATCTCCTGTTCTAACAAACCTTATCCAAGCCTTGGAGTGGCAGCTAAAATTTCTCTACACATATTTAAGAATTAGCTCGAATAATTCTATATTTTTTTTAAAAAAAAGATTAGATTTGATAATTGCCAAAGTAATTAAACTGGTCAGTGTAACAAATGATAAATCTGCATTGGTCCAGCATGGATTTTCTTATTAATTTTGTACTTACTTTTTCTTTATATTAATTTTGTACTTACTAAATCCAAAATTCCTGGAAGAATTCACTTTTTCAATGTATCGTACGTCACTATGAATCCTGCATATAAGCATTATTTAAACTGAGCCTCGTGATGAGAAAATTGAAATACTTTTCTTTTAATAATAAACAGAAACCAATACTTTACCACCTGACCATTACTATAATTTCTTTCAAAATCATTTCATGTCTGGTTGCCTCTGCCACCCTGACTCATTTGTATTGTTTACAGCCAGATATTGCATTCAGTAGTAAGTGGCTGATGAATCCATGGTTGCTACTTTTTAGTTAAATGGAATGCAATTCCACTGTGGATTTCATGGAGAACACACTTAACAAATCACAATTCAACTATCAATCAGCCTAACCTGGGATACATTTTATATATAAAATGATTCCTATTAAACTTTAATTTTAAAAAGAAAGGATTTTTATTAGTTAGAGCTGCAAGCAGGCTATGCTAAGATACGGCATTCTGATCATAAACCAATTTCATCGGAAAATTATCCCTCCAACCGAAAGTGCAATTTTTAAAGAGTAAGTGTAATGAGGATTCTCTTTTGTCTTCATCCATGCAGATTCCATTCTTTTCAACAGTTACTTTTTCTAAACCTTAATTCTTTTTTTTGTTTTTTTTGGGGGGGTGTCCCTGAAATTCAGACACAGAGTGTTTCAGTACAGTTTTAATAAGACTGCAGTCCAAGGAAAGAAACTTAGCCAGGATAGTCAAAGTAGACAAGAGCAGAACTCGGTTAAAACAACACTTATCATTTACCAATAAAATAAGATTACTAACACCCAAGTTTCAGTGCTAATTAAGGTAGATGCCGATGGAATGCATTTGCCTCATTCATTTACTGTTCGTCTGAAGTGGCATATGGAGAAAATTGTCTCTTGTTTATTAGGTAGACAAAAGCAGTCATTTAAATTCCAAACAATAACATTAAAAGACAAGAAGCAGAAAAGTTCCCTAGAGCTTATTGGCTACCGTGCCTATCTCATCAGCTTCTAGAAAGCAATGAAGAGTTAAATCAAACATTTTACCAGCTCATCTACTGCAAAGTCACTGTATCAGAAGCCTGAATTGATTTGTTTCCTCAGAACGAATTGAGAATGAATGTAAAATAATGTGGGAAGAGGGAGATAAAAATGCCTAACAGAGGGCTAATCGGATACTGTATAATAGTTGATTGCAGGTTTGCACCGTGCTATTGTTGCCTAAATCATACTCACAGGTTCTGGGTTCTTCCAAGAGTTTGGTGCAGTTTCAAGGACAAATGTCTTAAGGATGCCTTTTCTAGTCTGCAGCAATGATCTTGACTCTGATCTGATTATATGAGCCAAATGCAAAGTCTGACACTGTTTTTAAAAGAAAAGAAAAGAAAAGAAAAGATAATGCTTCTTGTGTGGAAAAGAAACCTTGAGAAAAAGGCTGCCTAAAGTACAATGGCTGATTTGCTCCCTAGTTGTAGCAGCTGATGCCTGCTTGCAGCCCTGCAGAAAGAAACCTTTACTGAAAAACCAATGGCATCACATTTCAGTGAAGCTTATGCCAAGCTGTACAGTGCAAAGCAATTTTTTTATAAACTTCATAGAATTCAAGTAAGTTAAGTTTACAGCAGCACGTATAGGAAAAACTTTTAGATATGCACTTTTTATAAATAGATACCAAAATTGCACAGTTCTTATGCCTCTCTTGAAGCAAAAGCTTTTAATAGAATAGAATAGAATTCTTTATTGGCCAAGTGTGATTGGACACACAAGGAATTTGTCTTGGTGCATACT
>JANHFM010000651.1:225027-238237 GCA_032468115.1 Grayia smithii | reverse complement strand
TGCTGAACTGCAGCTAGCAGTCAGCTGAAGTAGCCTGCAGTACTGCACTCTAACCACTGTGCCACCTCGGCTCTTTTCTATGCACTATGTATATGCTAAAACATAAATCAATGTTCAATATTGATTTATCTTGCTTATTTATGAGGCCTATTTAATAAGTCAAATATGTAATCATGTAAGAAACAAATATGGTAAAGTAATATATCATTCGTGGTAAGCATTGTAAATACAAGGAGAAGGACATTCTGGTTATTACTTTTACTATGGAAATCCATAATAGTGTTCTTCTTGGAAACAAATAATGCATTTGTAGACTTAAGCTTTGTGATGTTTCTATGCAACTTAATCCTCCAGGGATGTTTATTGCTATATTATGAAAGTTTGCAACTGCAAACTTACTAATATATTGTTCTCAGTTGCTGATTAGCTAAAGTGAAGATTTAAGCTTATCAAAGTGAGCCATTTAATTGCCTTAAGGTTTAATGGTCATAGTACAAAAGAGACCCAAAGACCTTGTGTGAGATTATTTATCCTAGGAAAGTTCTGTTTCTGTTTTGTCTCCTTAATGGAATCTATTGTAAAGAAACATTGCCGTATGACTATTCTATAAAATTATATAAATAGGTTTAAAACAAATATTTAACTTATGGACAAGGATGCACAAAATATTTTGTGCTGCTAAAAAGTGAAGAAAATTTATCCAGTGCATGTAGTCACTAATAATAATAAACCCCTGAAGTTTATGTATCTTAATATATTTTCCTTATTCAAAATTCAATACCCTTAGTTCCATTTCCCCCCTATATTGCCCACAATACTCTGTACAATCATTTCACATGGTTTTGAAGTTAAACCATGCAAAATCAGGTAAATTTAATTAGCATAAAAAGAACTCTGCTGGAGATCTTAGACCTGCCATTTTGTTTTTACAACAAATAAGACAATGCCGGTGGAAAGTTGCTAGATGTGAGTTAGAATATAATGAAAGAAACATCCAGTTAATTTGTCTTGTAGCCACTGATAATTGTATACTCTAAATATTTATTTACCACCAACCTTCCCTTTAAAACTGTTCAAATTGATGCCAATCGTTACATTTTCCAGTAGAGAATGCCTAAATTTACCAATTCATTATTTGAAAAAATACTTCATTTTGAACATTCTTTCCAATTCAACTCAATCAGGTGATCTGGGTTTAGTATTTGAGAGAGAGAAAAATGTCTTTCTATGTAGTGTCTTCATGTCAGACACAAACATTAAATGTGAGTAAAATGTAATATCTTTTACTAGCCTTTCAAACACTGCAAACTTTCCTCAAATGAATTGTTTTCAATTTCTCAATCATTTCAATTACCATCTTCAATATATTTTTTCTTGAAGTATCTTTTCTGAAATGCACTAACTTGAATTGTACACATTTTTCCACTATAGTTTGCACCATAGAATTTTTGGGAATCATTGGAAATTTTATCACAGATTTATTTTTCAATTCTTTCCACCCAAGAATCCCCCTTTTTAAAGAAAAGCTAACTCCTGAATAATTTCAAATATAATGTGTGTGATTTCTTGGAATCCAAACATATCTAAGAAATCTTAAAGGAAAAGCAATACTAAATACTTGCAATAGTTTTGGTAACAACAGGTCAAACTGCTGCCTGCCCTAACTGTTATATGAAACCAGGGACCCATGAATGGTTTAGGAACAGTTCTATTGTATCAGATCTCTTTCCTTTGTCCTTCCTCCTTCCTCCTTCCTGGTTGTTTGGAGTTGCAATTTTGCTTAAAATTCTAATTTATTACTGACAATCATAACATAAGGTATCTAAATGTGAGTGAATGAACTTCCTTTTTATCTTCTGTGACTTGAACCTTTGGACTGCTGTGTGGCACTCTATATACCATGTTATCAGTGGTGGGTTGCCCCCAGTTTGGTCCGGTTCGCATGAATAGGTAGCGATGACGCTGTGATGTCACCGAACCGGTTCGCAGCGTCCCGGACCCGGGCTCACCCGCACGCCCAAACTTACCTTTTTTTTTTAAATCACCAAAATTAGCGTTCTGCGCATGCGCAGAGCACTTTTTCGGCTATTTTTTTCAGGAGAAAAGTTTCTGCGCATGCGCAGTAGCGTGGTTTATGCGAGCGTGTGAGCGAAGCGAGTGCGCGCGCGCACTGGCGCACACACAAAGAGAACCGGTAGTGAAGGTGGGTAGAACCCACCCCTGCATGTTATGATTGTTATCTAACCTCAGTAGTGACATTAAAGTACTAGACTGCCATTATTGCATCAAAGATCATAAAACTGAGCACAGTCTTATAGAACTAATTAAAATACAACTTTTCAGTGGGATGACTGCACCATTAACTTTTCAATTGTGGCATTTTCTAAGCCACTATTGATGACTTGCTTCTAATTCAGTGAGAATATTTTTGATAGAAATGTATACATTGAAGTTAATTTTAAAGAAATTTACATAGTATAATCCAAAGAATCTACAAAAACAGTAAATACGATTTTGGAAGTTTGGCATGTTTCTAGGCATAGGTAAAAGTCCAAATCCTCTGAATCTACCCAAACCAAAGATAGTTTCCTTTCATTTGAATTAAAACTCTAATTTGTTTTATTACCCAGTTATATGAAATTTAAACTCTTAATATGAACTTGAGAAATATAGTGAGGTTTGATTATTCCCTTTTTACACAAATAACAGTAAGGAGCAAAAATATAAGAAACTGTTATAGCTTATTCATAAATATTTTTAATAATGGCAACAAATGCTGGAAGGCAGAATTTTGCTCAGAGGAGCATTGCTAAGTTTCAAAACTACAAATAAAAAGGTCAAACAATCTACAAGGAGTAACCTATTCTCTATGTAACGAACCTAATGTTGCTGATGCATTCAGTTAATATGAAATGATATTCCATTTTGATGCAGTCTTTTGTTTTCCAATTTTTAATATTTTATATGAATATACAATATGCATAATGAAAATGTTTAGGAAAACCTGAAGAATCTGACATTCTGATTTAAATATTGATTGACTATGTGACAATCCTGGGAGAAAAGCAAAATTCTGTTAAAAGTACTTGGGATCAAATCGACTTGAGATTTCAAGAGTTATGGTGATTTATAATTTAGAAAATCCAAGATGAATTGTTTACAGAGTTCTACAAACTTTTAATACAATATTTTGATCAAACCTGTTCACTGGGTGCTAAGCTGAAACGATTTTAGGCTGTAAGGCAATCATCTATTTCTAAGCACTAAAGATACATACAAAATGGGACTAATCCCAGTTAGGGATTTGCTTATCTGCTATTGGACTCATAAAAAAGGCTTCTAGAATTTTATATATCCAATTTAGAATTAGTACTGACTGCCAGGATGTTTCAGTCATTCCCACTTTTCCTACTAATATAAAACAAAGATTCTAGTAGAACAACCCATCTGCATCCCCTGTCTTTATTTTTGCATGGAACTATTCCTATGAAATTGCTTTAGTTTTTTTGTTGCTCAAGGAGGGATGAAGCAGCAGAAAAAAATTCTGGAACCTGATTGATTAACAACAACAAAGCTGAAAGCATGGAAAATATTAAGGAATTCTTCAACTCTAAAACATAATTAATGTTCCTTCCTCATATACACTCTCACAGATGACTTTAGATTCAGGATTTATCCTTAATTCCTATTTATTTACTTCCTCACATAGTCATGATATCTCACTGCACTCCTTTTCAACATATCATGTAAACTGTGAATTTTGTCATTTCCTAGAGCTGTTCTTTTTAGGGGTAAATTGCCAAGTAGCACTTTACATTGGCTACAGATTTTATTAAACACTTTCAATTATAATAACAAGGTTCAGCATGCTTTGCAAATAACTACCTCAGTTAGTAATGGAAAGATATAATGAGTGCATTCATAAAATGCCGCATATATCCAAACTCAACTTGTAAGAAATTTACAGCATTAAATTCTGGTCCTTCAATTGAAAACAAAGAAAAAAAAGTAAACTGGTTCTTTTAATCAGTTCAATTAAATTTGTCCACTTTTGTGGCTTGCATCTCCCTTTCAAAAAGAAAATATAAATTTTGTATGTCTTATTACTTTTGATATTTAAATCTAGGGTTCAAGCCATTTCCTTGAGTTGCCTTATGATATGTTTTGGAAGCCAACCGATTCAAAGACTATGTAGAGCTGCCTTTGAAATCTATAATGCATCAAGCAGTACTGCAACTTCTCATATCAATCTGGTGGATGATCACTGGAATCAGCAGAATTCCTGTGGTCATCCACCAGATTCCTATGAGTGGCTAACTTTATGTCTAGGGCAGGGATGTCAAACTCGCATCATCATGGTGTTGTCACGTGATGTATTGGGACTTTTTTCACCCTTTGCCAAACTGGGTGGGGGTGGGGTCAGCATATGATGCAACTGGGCCGCGAGTTTGACACCCCTGGTCTAGAGCATATATTTTCATTGATACAATAATCACACATTTGTTGTCAATATAATATTGTTACTGTAAAGTAACCATTTATAAATCTGTTAAACCCCATTAAATGATAGAAGATACCAGAATGCTCTGATGCTTGATTGCTTCAGGTGAAATCAAGTATATTTTGCCCAGAATTCAATTAAATTGAGATACCTGAAAAAAAAATAGCCTGTCATATGAATTTGGAATAATCCAACAGCCCTATTTAGTTTTACTTGCATTTTTAAAGAAAGCAGTCAGTCCTTACATGAAGCACTCATTTGAAAGTGGATATATTTGGATTTGTACTTTCTAACATAGGTGGTCTTTGGTTAAGGATCACTTGTTCAGCAACTACTCACAACAATGCTGAATGAGTGATATTTATTCTATTGCAATTGCAGCATCCCAATGGTTACATACTCGCCCAGATTTCCAACTGTTGCAGAATCCTGTGCTCATGTAATCATGATTTGCAACCTCCCTCCAGCTTCCCAGTTAGTGGGGAAGCTGGCAAGAAGTCAAACATCACCATGTAGGGCCCTTACTCAACAACCTCAAGTGATTTGTTTAAGAATGGTAACAGGAGATGGCTGAAACTGCCATTGTTAAGTGGTATAGTCATGTGATGTTGCACTTTATGACTGTATTGTTTAGTGACAAAAATTCCACTTCCAATTACTGTTATTAAACAAAGACTACCTGCAAAAAAAAGCTCATTTTGTGGATTCTAATTTAGCAAATTTTGGCAACTGACAAACTGCATATAGACATCATTTCAAAAAATAAATTCCATTGTATTAAAAGTAGACTGGATGATTCACATATATTAATATGATTTAAATAATTATATGTTTATGCAACTGGGACAATTCACATAATTTGCTTGTTTTACATCAAAGTGTAATTATTTGAAGTAGCACAAATTGATGCAAATTATGTCACTTGCATAATTACATAAATGATGTAAAGTGTCTGAAATAATGTACACCTGAATTTACAGAGGGATTTAAAATATTTAACATGTTAAATATGATGGAAGCCCCCCTCCTGAAATGAACTGTTAATGCTGAACTTTTACTACATACAAATAATGTATTAAACAATGCCAAAACCAGTTTTTTTTAGCAATGATGTCATACCTGAACTGTTCTGAACTGTTCCATTTTATTTTTTTTCCATTCCAGGAAGTGAATCATAGTAAGGGATAGATGTATAAGCAAAGGGCAATTGTTGGGAAATATTTAACTTAAAATAAATAAAGCACTTGGAATTCTAGCAAACTGCTACAATATTTTGGCCCAAGATCAATTTCTGAACAGGTTTAACTGTGCAGTTGCTCAGGAAAAAAAATTGAATACACTGAAGAATGTAGAAGAAAATTTACAACCAGCTGGTTTCTCCCTAATTATGGCAATAATTGAATAAAGCCCCTAGCTGCTCCCTTTTGGCTCCTCTTGACAATAATAGCAATGCAACAAATCAAGCAGCTACACACATATTTGCTTAAGAATTACTCTTTCAATGGAAAGTTAAATGAACTGTAGGTGTTCCCTGTTATGTTTATCTCACATTGACAAATCAAGTAGAATAATGGGGCAGAACACAATAGCCCATTTATGTAGAATAATATGAATTATGAAATATATTAGCTTAACATGTCTTGAAGTTGAAAAACTCCTCGACTCCAGACTGTACCGGAGCAGATTACAGTACTTAGTACAGTGGAAGGGATACCCGCTGTCTGAAGCCACTTGGGTGAGGAGTTGGGACGTGCATGCTGAGAGACTAGTGAATCAGTTTCATGCGAACTTCCTGGATAAACCGAAAGGTCCTGTTGGGGGAGGGAGAGGGGGGCTAAAGGATTATGGTACAATGCCTTACCCCTTCTTTGTGTTTTATCAGTTTTCTTTTCCAGGGTGTCGATCGACAGGGGGACACCTGTCAGCTTTGGAAGCCATATTAGGAGGCTTCCGCACTGCCATCTTCTCTGCCATGGGAAAGTAGGAGGGGGGAGTTGGTAGAAGGAGGTATTAGCCATAATAGCATTCTGCCACACGGTCAAGGTCAGGGAAATCCTGCATCTGGAGAAGGAGTGGTGCCAAGATGGACTGGACGGTGATTGGACCATGTGACCATCTGAGGAGGGAGGAGATGGTTTTGATATCCTGAGGGAAAACCTGGAACTCTCAGATTCGGGTTTTCCCAGATGTGCCAGTTTACTTGTCCAAATAAATGAAACATTGAGAGATGACTTCATCAGAGTTTTTCTTCGGCGAAGAGTTTTCTGAAATGCTGACACCCCATTGAACAATCATATCCAAAACCTAATTATTTTTATTATGAGATCAAAGGATATGAATTAAATCAATTTATAGCAGGATGTAGTTCTATATTCTATATTATTTCCACAAAATAGAAGTCTTTATTTTTCCCAAATAATTGCAAGTAGTTATTAGCACAATATTTTGTAATGTCAATAGATACTGTATCTTCAACAGCCAAACATGCCATTTATTTACAAATTACTTCATATAGTCATATATTCTAGTTGTGAATCCAAAATTATTTGAGTAATCCATGTTATCCATAATACTGAACATATTCATAACATTTTGTTTTTTATGATGAAATTGGCTCCATGTTTAAAACCACAACACCGTATCAAATGAAATTAGTTTTTTCATAGCTAAAAAATGTTTTAAAATAATATGCCACCAAAATTTTGAAATAATTACTGTCTGAAGTCTAGGCACAACTATTTAGATTTTGCCACATACTTTATATATACATAACTTGCTCTATTATCGCTCTGAAATCCATTTCCTTTAAGTTACAGAGTTATTCTAATGCAGAGTTTAAACCTCAGGACAAACAAGGTTTACTATTTTACTGTTCTGTAAACTGCTCTGGGAGCCTTTTTAGTTGAGAAGTGAATGATTTTAAAAAAATAATAACAGAGCAGCTTAGGCAAGTCTATCACTGTGTTTTTCCCCTGACATCACTGAAGCTATGAGGTTTCAGTTTGTTTGCCCTTGGATACCATTCTGCTATTATATTATTATTGTTTTGTTATTATTTATTCTAGTTCTGTTGGTTTTTGATCCTGCGTTCATTGCCCAGAATTGCAATTATGAGATGAGAGCTATATAAATCACCTGACGGATTGCAACCCCTGTGGTCCGTCTTGTCCAACAATCTGTTTTCACAGCAACTTACCAATTTCAAAAGGATGTCCATTAGTCTTCCAGAAGATGGCCTTTAGAGGCAGTAACACTACCATAAAAGCTAACAGCCATCCATCCCATAACTTCCATGAATTTGTGCAACTCCTTTTTGAGGCCAGCCAACTTGGTAGCCAGCACTATGCATCTTTATTTACAATAAAGGGAAAAGGTTCAGGATAAACATTTTATCCAGTTCTTATCTAGATTAAGAAGGAATTATAGCTTGAGGCTTCTGGCATGAATGCCAGATGTTTTAATGCTGTTGTCATGTTTTTCCAAAATAGATCGAACGAGTGGAAACCAGAGATCTCACATATGAATGCCCATATATGTAAAAAAACAGTACACTGAAAATGTATACCAAAACACTGTCCTTTTATTTTGCAGCAAATAATGACACTGTCCATTTTTATCTTTCAAAATTTGATTTCATGTTAGTGTATGCATCATACTCACTAGCACTGGAGCAAGAAAACAACTCTCTGGTAAGATTTTTCAGAACTGCTATCAAACAGATCATGTGTGCCTTGATGGACAAAATGCAAGACTCCATGTAAGACACCTTCACACAGTGCCACAACTGAAAGTCTTGTATATTAAGTGGGTCCTTAAGGGCTTGATGTTATTGATGCAGTTTAGATGCTTTTTAAAATTTATTGTTACATTCTCTGAACTCTTAGAAAGGGACAACATAACATGAATAGCATCATGTAGCAATTTATACTTGCCTATTCAGATATACATTCCACTGAGCTTTATCTGTGTTAAATTCTGTGCCATGTCCATCTTCACTGCTGGTTTAGTTTAGATTGACTGCATTATCCTATGACTTAAGAATAAAAATATGAACATAGGCAGTTAATAAAGAAAAACAAACCATTACCCTTTCACCGTGCCAACAAAAGTGCATACGGTCAAGGGTATTGTTTTCCCAGTCGCAATGTAAGGCTGTGAAAGTTGGACCATAAGAAAGGCTGAGTGCCAAAGAATTGAGGCTTTTGAACTATGGTGCTGGAGAAGACTCCTGTGAGTCCCTTGGACTGCAAGGTGATCAAAGTGGTGAGTCCCAGAGGAGATCAACCTTGATTGCTCTCTAGAAGGCCAGATCCTGAAGATGAAACTCAAATACTCTGGCCACCTAATGAGGAGGAAGGACTCACTGGAGAATAGCTTAATGCTGGGAACAATTGAGGGCAAAAGAAGAAGAGGATGACAGAGAATGAGGTGGCTGGATGGAGTCACTGAAGCAGTCGGCGTGAGTTTAAATGGACTCTGGGGTGAAGGTAGAGGAAAGGAAGGCTTGGAAGAACATTGGCCATGAAGTTGTGATGGGTCAGACATGACTTTGCAACTAACGACAATTATATAATTCACAAAATCCCATCCCTTTCTGAGGTTTAAGTTAAGATAATTTTCTCTTTCTGTATGGCTTTTTAATATGCATTTTGCAAATATTTTTGCTATGAAGTTAGGGTTTACCAAGTTAACAGAATTTGAAAATAATCAGAATTGTTATAGGAATTTGATTCATGTTTGATGTCAGTAACTAATCTATATATATAAAAGCAAAAACCACTCAAGCATTAATTACGAAATCTCCAGAACCATAAAGCCTACAAACTTGAAATTTGCCATATATGTTTCTCTTGGCTTCTAGGTGTTCACTAAGAAAGAATTTTTCAAAATGACCATCCGAGCATTACTATTTCATATATTATTATAACATGCTCTGATACTAATTAGATGTTCTACTTCCCCTCCCAACTAGAAAATAACTCTGGAGAGTATGGGATAGCATAGGACAGGCTTCTGTGGGGCAAGCATCATAGAGAGAAGGAGCTAGAAAGCTTGAGGGAGAGAAGGGGAGAAGAAAGGCTTCTGTGGGGCTGGCCTGAGGGAGAGAAGGGGACATGAAAGGATCTGTGGGGCCAGCCTGAGGGAGAGAATGGGGTAGGATAAGAGAGGCTTCTGTGGAACCAGCCTGAGGGAGAGGAGAGGAGAGGCTGTGGAACCAGCCTGAGGGAAAGAAGGGGAGAGGAGAGGCTAATCATAACTACTTATTAATTTTCAAACTCTAAGTGTTGATTTATCAAGCTTGATCACATAGTTTTGTAGTGGAGCACAGGTATTCAGCTAATTGTCCTTATAGTTTGAAGCTTAATAACTTGTAGATAATTAGTCATTGTAAGTTAAGTATTTATTGAATAGTGGAAAGTTCTAACTTTTTATAGTTTTTGTAATGATTAGTTAAATAAGGACAGACAGAATTTTCAGATTGCACAGAAAATATTGTAAAGTTAATCCTGTTTAACAATTTATAATCCATGTTATATTGGAAAATTATTAATTGTTGCATTTCAATTGCAATAGTGAAATTACTTTTCTTGTTTTTCTGTACATTTAGAAATAGTTACATATACACAAAGTGACAGAACAATATAACAGATAAATATAAATACATTTCTCAGAATTCACTTAGAAAATTAACATTCATGCCCCTTTGTCTGAAGAGGTCAGAAGTAGCTGAATAGTTCATTCAATGTCTGTCTCTCTCTTTTCTCTCTCTCTTTTAATACTACCTCTGGTGCTGCACTTTCCACTCCCATCATTACATGCTTTTCTGGTCACAAATATGAGTAATTTCTCAGATTAGAAGGGTTAAGAAAGAAAAATTAAATAATTAATAACTCTTATTTGCTCTGGTGATTTCTATTCATCCAATTTCATTGTATCTAAGGTGAAGTCTATTTATCCAATAGGATTTTGGTTTGATCTAAATTGCTGACCTAACCTTTTTTGTTGTTGTCACTGTTCCTGTTTTCATAATAAAAATGTAATATTGGTGGTGTCTCATTATAATAAGTAATACAAATTACAAGATATTTCTCTGCAGTGAAAAAAAAATCCAAATATTAATTCAAAACACCTGGGGTCATGTGTGGAATAATGAAAAAGACATAGACATAGCATACCTCCCCTAACCTAACAGAAGTGGAAGAAAGAGAAGGGGATCCTTTTAAAAAACAATATATTAAATATAGACCGCGTAGAATTATTATGTCTGATTTTGACTATTTATTGATATGAAGTAACTTCAAAAGTTGAGGGATGATAGAATAAGCCAGGTTTAAAATTTCATTAACATGTATCCAGGAATAAAAGATATCTCTTTTCACTTTTGTACATGCATATACATACATATCCAAAGTTCTTCAGACATAGACAAATACCAATTTTTCAGAATATAATTTAAAAGCAAATAAACATATTTATATCCTTTCCTAGAATGACAGCTCCTGGTGACAAGGTTTTTCTCCTACTAGACCTGGTTGGGGTGAGGCTGCTCCATATTAACAATCTGGGAGTTCTCTTGGACTCACAAGTCCTGCTAGAAGAGAAAATGGGAAACATGGCTAGGAGGACAACTTTGAAAAATTTAGGATGGCATGCCAGTTATACCTGTTCCAAGATTAGGAGGCTTTGCTCATTGTCACTCATTACTTCTTTATCTCCTCTGGACCATTGCAATGCACTCTACATGGGGCTGCCATTAAAAAGCATTTGGAAACTTCAATTTTTGCAGAATGTGGCTGCATGTGTAATAAGGGGGTTTAGCTGCTCAACACATGTAACACTACTATTTCATGAGCAACATTAGTTGCCAGTGTGTTTCTGGGTACAATTCAAAGCATGGATCATCACCTTTAAAACCCTTTATGGCTTGGGGCTAGGGTCTGATGTATATCAAACTTCTACCTGTTGTTTCTATCTACCCATTCAATTATATAGATTGGGCATGCTACAGGTTCCACCAATCAAGAAATATTGCAAGACAGGAACTTGCCTTCTCTGCCATAGTCCCTGTCCTCTGAAATACTCTCCCATGAGAGATTTGGATGATCCTCACCAGGGGTGAAATCTAAATTTTGTTACTACCGGTTCTGTGGGCGTGGCTTGGTGGGCGTGGCAGGGGAAGGATACTGCAAAATCTTCATTCTGACCCCCCCTCCAGGGGAAATTTCCATTCCCACCCCACTCCAGAGGAAGGATATTGCAAAATCTCCATTCCTAGCCCACTCTGGGGCCAGCCAGAGGTGATATTTCCCAGTTCTCTGAACTGCTCAAGATTTCCGCTACTGGTTCTCCAGAACCTGTCAGAACCTGCTGGATTTCACCCCTGCTTTACCCTCAAAAGATCTGGCTTTTTGACTATTTCTGCCTTTTTCCAGCTTGCCACACAGACACTAAAACTGCTCTTCAGAATGTCAGCTAACCTCTCTTTCAGTTTTCAGCTCTTTCTGTCCCATTCTAGAAATTCACTTTTTTCCCACACAAAACTCCTGGAATTGCAAATTTAGAAACCTGAGCTCAATATCTATCAGTGTCATTTGGGTTTCTGTTTGTTGTAGGTTAACCTCAGCAGCTCATTAGCTACTTCATAAGGGAAGGCTTCCCCTTGAGCGAACTCTTAACATTAGGTCATACTTTTCACATCTCCCCCTTTAGTCTGAGTGCTGCAATAACACAGTTATTATAAGTCTTGCTTCCTAATTCACATATTGCTTGTTCAAAATCCAGCAGAAATAGATTATTATTTTTTTCTTTCCAAGCTTCTTCCTTCTCTCTGTACTTTAAAAATAAATAAATGCAGTTATACTGCTTTTCTAATCACCTAAGATGGAATTATTTCACAAGCCCAAATAAAAAGTGTTTTATTGGAAAGAAAATTCTGGACTGTGCAGATAAGCTAACAAAAGAGATACAAGAAAAAGAGGATACAGAATATTATAAAACATGGGAAAAATGGTATAATTGGCTGGAAAATAGAAACAACAAATAAGATGGAATGGGGAAATCTTGTAAAAAGCACACTATTTGTAAAATAAGATTTAGTCATAAGTAATAGATATGAAGATAGATAGATATAGATAGATAGATAGATAGATAGATATAAGAGATAATAAGATAAATATAGTTAAAGAATAAAAGATGAAATGTAACTAATAGATCACTGAAATGAAACTGGTAAAAAAGGAATGTTATGTGTCTATGTTTGTTATGTTTTTTTTTTTAATAAAAATATAATAATAATTAAAAAAAGTGTTTTATTGGAATTTTTCAGGTACAGTGAAAGGCTTACACAGGGATACAACAATTTTTCTTCTAAAATACATCATGGCAAGAGGTACTCCTCGTGTACTGTGTTCTTAAACTTTTACACTTAATCAGCAGGGGTAGCGGGTCTCCTCAGCATTTTTACTCAGTTTTACTCAGTTGAAAGCCTTGATTACATCTGTTCAGTTCACAGTCTGTAGGCACACTCAGTTGTGGCACTCTGCACATGTAATGAGGCTTTTGACAGAAAATATAAATGAATGTATATAAGGTACACAATATGTTTTCTCCTAAGAAGTTGATGACTGAAATAATGAGTATTATAGCAGCAATTCTTTTTTTTTTTTTTTATTAAAAATGTTTTACAAATTTTTTTTTCAATATTTCCCC
>JANHFM010000651.1:186335-198826 GCA_032468115.1 Grayia smithii | reverse complement strand
AACTCCCAGAATTCTCCAGCCAGCATAGCTGGCTGGAGAATTCTGGGAGTTGAAGTCCACAAGTCTTAAAGCTGCCATGTTTGAAGACCTGATCTACCGCATACTCTGATAATGGTAGGATCAGGACTAGTTAAGTTTTTTACGTATTGGCTAATATGCCATACATCTTTTTAAACAATTCTAGTTTTACCCCCAAATAAACTCATGCTATTTTATGCAAGCTAGGATCTTAATTTAGAGACTATCTTGCAAGCCAAGTTACTTGCATCCCACCTATGAAGTACAGGGGGTATGATCAGAAAGTATAGTTAGGATAACCCTTTTGCAACAGTTGAATTATTTTTGTTAGTATTTTAAAGGTTTTAATTAACTTCTTTTCTGTTACAGAATGGTGAATTAATTTATGGCTGCAAAGATAATGAGGATTCGCTCTCAGATTTGAATGAACTTGCTTGCCATCTGAAACCTTTCTTCTTTCCTTCAAATGGCCTGGTCAGTGGGCCTCATTGTACAAGGACAATTCTGAAAGAGTTGATCCATGTAATAACAACAATTCTACTGAGTAATACAGATACCTGTAAAGCAGGTGATTTAAAGACAGTTCCGGGCTCACAAGGAAGGAGCTATTGCGAAGCCAGTGCTTTCAGTAAAGAGCTAGTGAGGAATGGTAAGAATTTTTCTGCCTTTTGCTGCAAGATATCTATGTCGTTCTGGCCTCTTCACATCCCAAAATATACTATTTAAAATTTACTTTGTTTTCAGTTTTCATACCTTGCATGCATTGGTTTAGAATGTGAAAACTTTTTTTTTTTTTAAAGGATCAACTAGTCACTCTAAGGATGGCTGGGCTACCTTCCAGAGAGAAGGAATTAAGCTGAAAGTTCCTAGTAACTGTTTATTATCTCTGATTAAATTGAGCTACTGATAAATACATATTACATAATGGGAATAAGCTTATTCCCTTTTTCAAAAATAATGCTTTTTGCATTTTGTATGGTGTGAAATAAGCTACCCATCCTCTCAGTGCTATCTGTAGTTAGATTTCCTTTCTATTTTCCTGTGTTACTACTACTGAGTTACATACTGAACACTACATTGTGACATGCCATTGTTCAAGACATTAATGCATATGTCGTTATAGAAAACCTAAAATGTATTTTAAGCATCTACTTTTCTAGAAATACTTACATTATTAGTTTCTGTCAACCAAACAAAAAGATTACTTGGTGCCACATTCATAATAAAATTATTATATAAAAGAGAGTGTTACATTATGTAAAATGTACTTTCATATACAAATTAGTTCAAGCGAATAGTCTGTTGTTAATTATTCCTTCTCCTGAATAATCAGAGAAAAATTGAGCACACACAAAATAATGAAATCTTTTCTAAGAATATTTCCACAAATTCTGAACAAATGTAGACAATGTTTTACAATATGCTATATAGGATCATTTTTGTAGAACCTTCTCTCGTATAGGGAAAGATCAATACAAATCTGATCACAGTTTCTCCTTTGGAAGATTTCTTTCAAAGTAGAGTAAGAAACTGAATTGCAAAGCTTCTTTTTCCAGTTTTTGAAATCTGTGTTTGTATATAGTAGAAGGATCACACTTAGATTCTCTGCTGTTTTTGGTCAGAGGGACTGATATATCCATTGTAAAAACTGAAACTTATTCTTTTTAGCTAAAAACAAAATCGAGACCTCTGGCTTGCCAAAGGGATGTCTCCTTTACAAAACACTTCAGGCTCAAATGCTGGATACACTGGATATAGAAGGAGTTTATCCTTTGTACAACAGAGTTGAACAATACTTGGAAGAGTTTCCCAAAGAGAGGTAAGTGATACTGGGTTTCAGACCAGCAAATTAGTATAGTCAGAGAAGACCTAAATATGCAGCGCCTCTTAAAACAATAGTATCTTAACCCCTCTCAGTCTTAGAGTATGACTTTATACTTAAGAGTTAGTATAGTGGAAGCTCCCAGCATTGACTTTAAAATACCTTTTTCCCGTTTGGCTACTTTTTTGGAATTCATTGTGTGCCGGGAGTCCAGCTCTAAATCCCTTAGAACTCAAAACGTGTGGCATCTTGATGCTGGTTTAGGTCCGGAGCTTGGACCTTTGAGAATGACCTTGTCACCTGACCCTAAACTGTACTATCCAGCTATGTCTACAAATATAATGACAATAGATCTGGCATAGGAAGAATAGTTTTCCAATCATTGGTGACTTATCAAACCATATTGAGCAAACATCACAGTACAAAATCTTTCTAGTTTTTTTTTTAAATGCATTTTTGTCTTTTTTGTTTATATACTTTATTTATTTTGTTCAGATTTTATATTATAAATAATTTGGTGCAAATTCATTTATTTATTCATTTATTTAAAATAAGGCCACCCAATGAAATAGCCTAAGTATATTTTTCAAGAATTTAGAGCTTCTTGGAGTAGAACTGTGGTACATATTTTATGCAATACAGTGGATATAGAAAGTCTGCATACCTCTGTGAAAATGCCAGGTTTTTGAAATGTAAAAAAAAATCAGACCAAGGTAAATCACTTCAATTTTTTTCCATCTTTCATATAACAGATAAGCTGTACAATACAATTCAGCTTGAAAAAGAAACTGACATCTTTTAGGGAGAAAAATAATAGTAAGATCTATCTTGGTCTGATTTTTTTAAATCTTAAAACTTGGCATTTTAACAAGGGTTTGTAGACGTTCTACATACACTGTATATATTTTGCTTATAGTATTAATAGTTACATGTTGTACACTTTTGGGGAACCAAAATAATTCATAAATGGGGGGGGCCTTTGGTTAAGTAAGCTATACTATGGAGAAGAAACATATTAAGAAAATCTAATAGAGGGTTCTTCTTCCTTAAATAATCAGTGAGATCTGAGGATATTCAATGAACATGGAATGTTAGCTTATGATTAAATGTGGGAAGTAGGGTGGTAAGAACCTTCAACCTTGAAAATAGCATGGCAGGAACCTTTATTGCGGTCATTCGATAAAACAAATAACCTTTTGCAGTCGTCATGTCACTGGAACACCAAAGGCAAAATATTTATTTTGGAGAGTTCTTAGTTTGCAGTGTTGCTTTCTTCACTGTCTCATGTAATTTTAGGCAGTGGTCACTAGAGGGGACAGTAGCCTCAATTGTGACACACTTGAACTGTGGGAGCTGTGTTGAAATAGCAACTGAAATAAGTTTGTTGCTGTTGTTTCATAGTACAGAAATCTGGTTTACTTTCAGTTCTAGGTCTCTGCATTTTTCTTTATTTTCTGAATGTATTTTTTAGGAACGTTCTACAGATTGATGGGCCTTATAATGAATCATTCTATGAGAAATTATTAGATTGCTCAAGTGAGGATGATGGAACAATAGCATACGCGTTGACAAAGGTACCTTATTTTGACAAGACAGCCTCAGTTCTTTTAATCGAGTTCTTTAAATCAATCATATATGTACATTTTGTATATTTACAATTTCATGTGCATAAGCATTAAGCTTTTGCTAAAGACACAGGAAGATTAAAATGTAGCATGATGGAACTACTAAAGTTAGTAGCATACTGTATATTATCCTTTGGAAAATAGAAAACAACACAGGATGCCTTGTTGACCTATCGCTGTCTACTAACACCAACACCAGTTACCTTCTTCAACAAAATACTGTGGGATAAGGAGGAAGAAATTAAAAGACCATCTAGGCATGTACTCTTTGTATTGTGTGTAATACTTTTATTTCCATTTCAATTTAATCCTATTCTTGGATAAGATTTTACTGCATTTACTTTCAAATATTGTATATTGTTTTGAGAATATAAATATATCAAGTAAAATTGAGATAGAAATATGTTTAATAGCCTCTATTCACAAGAAGCAACATACTGAACCTTTTGCATTAAAACCAGATTTTTTTTCTCTAAATAGTTTTTCCTAACTGAACTTACAATGTAATTTTTATATAAATACTTTAATAGTTATACACACATATACACAAATATACATAGGTATATATACACATCTGTGTGTGCATGCAACTGGATAGTGTAGTGGTTAAAGTGACACTTTTTGATTGGGAGACCTGAGTCCAAATTCCAGCTGGTGCCTACCTAATCCTAACCCTTAAAGCTTCACCTGTTTATCTCAAATTTGAGAGTGAGAAGAACTAGGAGAGTCATGCCAGCTCGGATGTCACCCAGATTAAGAAGGTCCACTGGAAAAGTACCAGTCTGAATGAGGAATTAGAGAGGATGTGGAAACTAAACACCAGTGATCCCAGTAGTAGTAGAGGGACTCAGGATTGTGATTCCTAAGTGGGGAAAGTAGCTCCAACAGAACCACAGTATGACATCAGAGCTCTCTGTCCAGAAGAATGTTGTGCTAGGGATAGCTAAGATACTGCTCAGAAGTCTCAAACTCCCAGGCCTCTGATAAATGATCTGAGATTGAGGAAGATACAAACCACCCATAAGGTTTTTTGTGATTAGATAGGTGATAGCTAGATGATTAGATAGACAGACAGACAGACAGACAGACAATAAGAGATGGATGGATGAATGCAGTTTTTCAGTTTTTGTTGCCTGGTAGATGACTATAGACTTGATTTTTGTTACAGGTTCAGCAATATAGAGTTGCAATGACAGCCAAGGACTGTTCCATAATGATTGTGCTTTCACCTTGTCAACAAGATGAATGGTAATGTCTAAGATAAATATTTTATTTTTTAAAAACCCAATATTTATTTATCTATAAGTATCACTTCAGAAAGTGCTGAATTAGCTTACTGCCTATATTGATAGTAATCCTATAGTAATCACACAGGAAAGGTAGAAACTAAGTAATGTGAGATACTTTCCTCCCTGCAATGTAGCAGTATCCCTGCCCACCTTCTGGGACTGAGCTGGCAGTAGAGTCCCCCTTATATTTGTAGGGTATTTCAGTCTGCCATCTTTGATCCCAGGGTTAGAGGTAGTACAGCAGTTCAGTCTCCATGGCAGCCATTAACCTGGACCAAATAATTCATGGTGCTACTCACACAGGGATATTGGAATTTTGTGAGATTTAGCAATCTTTAGAATGATGGCCATTAATTTTAGTACATCATAGAAGCCCTGGTTCTTGATGGCTGCCATGTTTCGGTCAGCTGACTTCTTAAGAGTTGTACAGTGGAAAGATGAACTCTCCTCAAAAACTTTTTGTCTGATATATATATAAAAGATAGTGATTCTGCTCTGCAGCTTTTCAAGATGAAAGTATAATTTTTGTATGCAAAGTACAGTTTCACTTAAAGTCAGATGTTTCATTATCCAAATTGCGTAACATCATCAGTGCTAGTTGGGTTAATCAAACATCTTCAAGAAAACTACCAAGCTCAGAGCACCAAGAACCCTTCATTTCAATTCTGAGCTATAAATATTCGCATTTACTGGTATTATTTATAGTCCATTGCATACATAGACGTACGTTTTTATATCTCTCTGTGTGTAATCATCTGAAGGAAATGGATAGTCATGTCCCCTAGTTTTGAGCCATTTACAACTTTATACTTGGAACACACAAGCAGTAGTGTTATATTGCAGACATGAGAAGTGCTTGGTTTTTCAATCTAGTTTGTATTATTGCTATTACTGTAAAATTTGAAGTCCAGACATTCAAAACATGGGAAGTACCTCTGGAATTGGTATTCACAGCCAAGTTGCTTTCTGGGGGTGTAATTATCAATTGTATGTTTTCACACTGCTAAATTTTAGAAGCACATGATTAGGAAAATTGGCATATTTCCTGTCCTGTAGCAGAAATATGTCTTTACTTTCCAAAGAACCTTAGTCAATTCCAACAACATGAGAAATTCCAAGATATAATTTAAATAATAGATGTAAAGCTGTGTATGTTGTTGTGCTCATGAATGTCAAGGTCCTTATTCGGGTTTAGTGTATAGATGCATTTATTAGAGAATCAGAAGAACTTCTTTATTCCTAGGTTGTCAGTAACAAAATAAGCTATGTAAAAATTGCTACTTTAAGATAAGCTTATGGTTAACCTCTTATGTAATTTATTCACAAAGCAGTACTGATGGTATAATCATTTAGGAAACTTTGAAATAAAATGGTAGGAAAAGTTTCAAACAAATTTCTGCACCACATTTCCTACTGGAAAAGCTGTATTTTACTTAAAACCACAAGTATTTTTAAAATGCAACATCAGCTATAGCTTGTCACCATTAGGATATAGGTAGAATTTTCATATATGAGGATGAACAGAAAAAGATGGTTTTTCCCTCTCTGGAATACCAAATCGTAATTATTTTTCTTATTTAAATTTCAGTTCTGAGCAGAGGCCAGTGGTTCTAACATCAAAATCAAGATTCACCTTTTCAGTTTCTGTCCTGGATTTAGACCTGAAGCCATATGAAAGCATTCGTCATCAATATAAGCTTGATGGGAAGATAGTGAACTATTATCTGAAGAGGACACAAGCCAAAGATGACTCAGTAATGTCAAATCTTTTAAAAGAAAATGAAGACTGCACACTAGTCCTCCATAAAATGTAACTGGCTAAATATTTAACACAGAGGAAGATTAAGTTATGTTTTTTTTATTTTCAGTTGTGCTTTCAATTTATCTACCTTTCAGAAACACAAAAAAACCCCAAGATTGCCTTGAAGAATGCATTTATTGTAAGAAAGACATGTACTATTAGTTTGAATGAAATGACTATTCTATGACTCTAGGAGAGAATTTGAGTGTTCAAATGCAGAAAACCAGTATCCTTATTAAAATTCTAAATGCAGCTATAACTATATATGAATTGCTGAGTATCACTTGTTTAAAATAAATGAGGTGATCTGATCAAATTCCAAAATTCTTGATTAGAAACAATTCTAGATTAATGCTTCTTAGACTGCTGCTTGCATATGTATTGTCTCTTATGTTCAAAGTGATCCTATGTAGTTGTTCTCCAAATTGTTCAAAACTTTAAAAAAATATTTAATGTATAAAGAACCCCCCTTTCTTAAATAATGATAAAAACAATGAAAGCAAATTAGCTCCCTTATTAAACAGGAGGTTTTAGAAATTATGTAATGTAAACAGTTACTAGTACAATTAGCCATTTTCAGCAATTCTTTGCTGCATATGCCTCATTAATATTTAGATGCCTCATTAATATCCTTATCAGTTGCCTAGGCCATTCTGAGGCTTCAATGATAACAAGTGAGAAGTTCAAAATATTGCCATAAATTTTCTCTGGGTAATAGTTCCCCCCCCCCCCCCCTGTCTGCATTTTTGCTTGGCTTTTCTTTAGACCTTCAAAAGCAGCCATTTGCTTTGCTAGAGCATACAAGTTCAGTAGCAATTGGATTTTTTATCCTGAACTCAACATTATTGAGGTATTAAATGTTCTCAGCAAAGGGAGATCTCTCTCTCTCTCTCTGTGCAAGAGTTGTTAGGGTTTTTTTTTTAAACCACCTCTTGTAAACACAAAAAGAAAATAGTGAAATTTGCCTTAGGTTTTGCAGTGGAAAGCCTAGTCTTTTCCTGCTGTGCTGCACAGTGGCAATAAGGGTGATTTGAAGAGGCAATGACATGTCATGTCTAATGCAGACTGTGTAATTGGACCTCTGAATTCAGAATTTTGGATTCTAGGTAACATAGGTTATTTTAAAGCAGGAAGAGAAATTCTAGAATGTCTAATGGTAAAAGTTAAACGTTAACGTAGGTAGACAAAGGATTCTTACATGCTGTGAAAAACTTGAAACCAAAGCTGCTTCAGCTATTGAAAAATTGCTGGATTGGAGCCAAAGGTGTCTTGCACCAGAGAAAGCTGTACATCACAGGCTCTCTGAATTATGTTAGTGATGCAAATTCCTGTAGATGTGATTTTGGTGGGCTCGACAGTGGGCAAGAAGAATTAAGAAGTGGGCAAGAAGAGTCTTCTCCCACCCCTGCCCTCCTTTATGTAAGAATGAGTTCTGCAATTGCTTCTTTGATGCCTACCATTTTTTACAGCCTGGCCTTTAGTGGCACAATCTTATCTTTTGACTGTCATGTATCATCACTAAAATATTTATCTGTTGGAAAGTATCCCTAAAAATCTATAATAATATTTTGTGTGGATTCCAAGTCATTTGCTATTATGATATTAAGTTTAATGTTAATATTTATGAGTATCTCTTGTGAGTTCTGCTCCTAGATCTGTTAATTAAAAAAAACCCTGTATTTTGTGATATTTATTCACCTTAATTCTAAATCTTGTCCTCCTGATCTTGTGGGCTGCAAGTCAGTGGATGTCAGGTAAGGGCATAGTTCTGGAATCTGAATCCAATAAATTTGTAATGCACAATTAAATGAACACCACTTTTAAACTTATTGGTAACTGTGAATGTTGCTAAAGTTGTTCAAAAATATTTTATTGAAATTCACATTATAATACAGAGCATTTTCCAGAAAGGCTACCATGCTTAAAGCAAATTAGTAGTAACTAGAGATATGCGAAGCATTTGAAATTTCAAAATGTTTTGAAATAATAACAAATAAACAGCTGTGCAGCAATGGGCATTTGATTTGGATAGGTATCACCTGCAATATGCAATCAGCAATCGATCAAACTCTGCATCTAGAAAATGCATATAGGGCAAGATAAGCTAAAAATCTTGCATATAATGCTGTTTTGCTCACTGTTCTATGCAAGTCTTTGTGGCATTCCATGTGTAAATCCAAAACTTACCTCCCAAAAACAAAATTTGTAATGTTGAGTAGAAATTCTACTTTTGGCAAACTTAAGATAGAACCATTTTGGGTTGGGCTGACATGGTAAGCTGCTAAGTTTAATTAAAACTTCATTGGCAGGTATAAAATGACAAGTGCTCATTAACCAAGCTTTTTAACTTAGATTGTTATATCTTACTGTCTATAACTAGGAAGGCATGGGATGCAAATATTGTTTAAAATGCTCAATTTGAGCGTTTGTATTTGAAAACTGATATAAACTTCGCTTTTTCTAAAAAAAATATTACAGCACTTTAAAAGAACAGTGAAAACTTTACATAGCTACTTATCTACTTGGGTTGAATTTAAAACAATTGATTCTAGGAAATCTAAATATGGAAGGATAATACTGGAATATGTAGGCAAATTATATGCAGATCAGTGCCATCATTTTTGCTCTTTTCTGTATTCATTCTTCATGGAGCATGTGGTTAATAAATTTCAGCTTATGCTTTGTAAATTAAAATGTCTCATTTCTATTTTACGAGTATGATAAACCTGATTTGCCTTCAATCACTGTTTATGGAAGAAGTAGTAGGTATGCTACTGTATGATGCTCCCATAGCTTAATTTTAATTACTATCAAACTGTTCTGTATTCTAGAATCACTGTTACATATATACATACAGCTGTGAACTGAAACTGCCACTTTTTTTAGACTTGAATTTATCAGGCTGATCTGAGGAGGTTTTAGGAACTGATGTAGAAGGGGAAAACCACTTTGATTCAGAAAGTTAATTTTTTAATGAAATGCATTCTACTTGTATCTGATTTGATGTTTTGTATTTAAGAAGCTGTATTTATTTGTCATGACAATTTATATATATGTGCCATAATTGTACAGATAGCATGTTTTATGGGTATGGTTTCTAAATGGAAAATAACTTAATGTTTATATTCAATAAAATGATAGATGCGTAACTGGTTTTCCTGACACTCATTTGCCTTCGGAAATTGAATTGATCACAGTTTCAATGGAGGCCTGTATCCCAACCATATACAAAAGACTTCTGAAACCTTGCGGAGCATCTGATGCAAATTTGTCAGCTAGAGTGCCTATAAGAGGAGATGAAATACAGAGTTAAAATTTATTTCAAGTACAAATGGTCTAACCTTGGAATTTTAAACCACTTCTTTCTTCCTTGTCAGCAATTGGTGTCAGAAATTGTGTTGAAAAAAGCCTAACTGCAGCCCAGGTCTTAATGGATGCAGAGCTATATCTCTGTGGAGATTCTCATCCAGGTCAGAGTTGTCCTAAGGTGCTTTTTCAAAAGGCAATTGATTTTTTTTTCCTTGAAGAAAAAACTTTGCATCTAAGAAAGATAAAGATCACTCTTTTGAATACAGCAAAGTCCACATTATGTACAGAGACAACCACTGGTTTGAAAGAGGGTTCAAAGAAGCCATCTGTGTTTAAAATTGAACAGTCTCACTCAACAGCAGGCAAGGGATATGACACCACCTATCTCCTGTTTACAACACAGTCCTTTCAACAGCTCCAAGAAGATTCCACAACCATTTGCACTCTGATTCAGGTGACCCTGAAGGAACAGATAAACCAAGTCGTCTCGATGATTCTCGGCGCTAATGATCAGATGACTGCAAGGAATATAAAACCTTCCATTCCCCACCACCATTCAGTTAGAACTGAAGAAGCTTTTGTGGATAAGAAGCGAAACATCCTCAGGAAAAAAACAAAGTTCAGTTGCCTTTTGAAAAAGCATTTTTAGGACATGCAGAGCTATACTCTTTAACTGAGATGTTTCATGAAAATTGCTGCCTCTGGCTTGACAAGAATGAAAATGTTTAAACAACTGGGACTATTTTATATCTTTTTGTATCTTTGGAGTTTCTCTAAAAGGAATGACTGTTGAGCGGCAGTCAACAATGTAAACGTAGTAAGAAGATTGTCAAAATAAAAACAAAACTGAAGAAGATGTGATAAAATATTACCTTGTAGGGGTATTTTGTTCAAAAGATCCAAAACTGGTATAATATTTCCTTTTTCATCTACCTTTATCTTCCAAACAATCATTAATTCAAATCTATAAAAGTCAGAAAACATACCATAATTAAAACAAGTGCATACAGATAGAGAGGGACATACTCTCACGAAGTAGAGAAAATTAGCTGCATAAAAGACTTTAAATATTCTCAAATCATGCAAAGGCAATTTGGAACTTGGTAGTATAAAATACAGTGGTTTGAATTCCTGGGCTTGGTACAGTTTTCTGATGGGTGAAAACCCAAAAACTGTTGAAAACACACAGTTCCTCAATTAGATTTGGTGCAGCCATATTGGCTATTTCTGATTTCCCTTTGTTTTTTTTCCTAACAAAGTTGTACCAAAAACACAAGTAGAAAGAAATTGTGTGAAGGAGATTGGGATCTATATCTTTGTCAGTACAAAAACTCTGGATACTCAACAAAATTGGATCAAATTTGAGGGTGGGGTGAGGCCAGGGGCTCTGGACAAAAATATTTTCTCCCAATTCTCCCTATGAGAGAGGCAGTTGGGCAGGGGTTCAGAATATTGCCATCCAAGTCCCCTTGTCATATGACCAGAGTAGCAAGAAAGTGATTCTGTCTTATCCTGAACTTCCTAATGCTCACATAGATACAACATAGGCCCCTTGGGGAAAGAAAAGAATCCAGAAGCTATGCTGTGGATCCTTTCCCTACTTTGCTTTATTTGAATTGCATCATTTTGCTTTAGTTTCATTATTTTTTAGAACTCCTATCTATGTTGAGCTCTTTTTCCCATTTGCTTTTCCTGCCCATGGAATTATTTATTTCGTTTTATTAAAATAAACAAAATGTTTATTTTTGTTTGTATTTATTTTTTGTGAATGTTTTTACTGTTTTTAATTGTTTTATAATTTTAGAATACGTAAGGTGTCCAGAGTCACTTGTTTGAGTCAGGTGGCTATAGAAATGGAATAAATATAGTTTTTTTAAAAAAATCCAAGATATCATCTTTCCTATTAAATGATACCAAATCAAGGATAGCTGCTACTCTTATTGAATTCTTTCATGCTTTAAGGAGAAATTAGGAATTTCTGGAAGGGCTTGGAAAAATGGTCTCTTTACAGATGCTATAATAAAGCCATCATTACTATTTCCTTTTCAAAAGGATCGGTAAGTTGCAGTTTCTACATGTCCTAGATTGGGTGGAGATTAGTAGACACCAACAGTATTTGAAATCGAAGGATCTCTATGGTATTATCAAGTTATATTAAAGATGAGGGTGTCAAAACTGTTTTCCAAAGCACTAAAAGGCAAGACAAGAAACAATGGTTAGAAATTAATTAAGGAGAGAAGCAACCTAGAACTAAGGAGAAATTTCTAATGGTAAGAGCAATTAACCAATGAAATAGCTTGCTTGCAGAAGTTGTAGGTGCTCTTTTACTGAAGGTTTTCAAAAAGAGACTGGACAACCAACTGTCTGAAATGATATAAGGTCTCCTCCTTGAGCAGGACTGAAGACCTCTGAGGTCCCTTCCAACTCTATTATTTTATGTTCTATGTTCTAAGTTTAGCGGTTTCCATGTTTCAGATAGTGTAAATATTTTGGTATATACAGAGCTTTTCTCTCTTGATCGTGTTGATTTCTTTTCAGCATTTTAAAAAAGTGTAGTTTTAAAAAAATAATCGATTCAGAATGTTTGGGAGAAGTTTATTTTGAATTTATTTTTCATCCCGGGGTGG
>JANHFM010000651.1:92855-112284 GCA_032468115.1 Grayia smithii | reverse complement strand
GATAGCACCCAATGTTCAAGTCTGTCAAGATCCTTCTGTATCTTAAGCCTATCTTCTGGAGTGTTGGCTATTCCTGCTACTCTGTGTCATCTGCAAATTTGATTAACTCCCCATCTATCCCCTCATCCAAATCATTGATGAAGATGTTGAAGAGTACTGGGCCTAAAACAGAGCCTTGGGGTTCCTCACTGCATACTTCCCTCCATGTAGATGCAGATCCATTAAGGACTACACGTTGAGTGCGGTTGGTCATCCAGTTACAAATCCATCTGGTGATGTTGTCTAACCCACATTTTTCTACTTTATCAAGTAGTAGGTTATGGTCTACTTTATCAAATGCTTTACTGATAAGATAATAAATAGATAAAAATAGAATAAAATAAAGAATAGATAAAGTAACAATTTCTGTTCATCCTAGTACTATACTTTTTGATATAACATAGGTCTGTGTACTTTTTAAAGCAGCATCACATCGTTGGCTCGTGTTCACTTTGTAATCCACCACGACCCAGAGATCCTTTTGGCATATACTGCTGCCCAGTATGATTCTCTCTCCCCACTGATTTTTCCTATCTAGTATAGCAGGGATGTCAAACTTGATTTCATTGAGGGCCAGATTGTGTTTGATCTTGGGGGGCTGGGGTGGATGTGGCCAGGGTGGGCATGGCCAGGGTGGGCATGGCCAGCTCAACATCACTCATGTCAGGGGTGCACCTGTGGTGGCCTGAGCGCTGTGCCAGCAAAAACACGTCCAGAGCTTCATTTTCAGGTACAACAGCCCCTTTCAACCCTCTGCCAGCGAAAATGGAACTTGGGACAACCACACATAGCCCTCACGAGCTCCATTTTCTCTGGCAGATGCACTGCGGGCCTTTGCTGTTTCCAGGGTGGCCCCATGGGCCAGATATAAGTACCCCGCAGGCCGGATCCAGTCCCTGGGCTTTGAGTTTGACACCCCTGCAGTATAGGATGTTGTATTTGCCCTATTGAAATCTGTTTTTTGCCATTTATTTATTCATAGTATGGCATATATAAAACATAAGTTTGTTTATATAAATATAAATACATAAATACTCTGCCCCTTGATCTAACTGGTCAAGATCCTCCTGAATTTTGATTCCTTTTCTTAGATCTTTATTATTTGCTTTCAGGGGACAGAGTATTGCATAGGGCGGGGGCTGCCACAGAAAAGGACTACTTCGTAACTCTCATCAGATGGCAATTCTTTAAGGGAAGAGGCTAGGAGTGATGTGGTCAGGTTGGTAGATATCCTTAGTGAAAGGTAGCTCAGCAGATAACCAGGTCCTGTGCCATATATGGCTTTAAAGGTAATGACCATCACCTTGAATTGCACCCAGAAAGAAACTGAAAATCACTGCAGCTTTTTCAACAAAGGTGTTACATGAGCAAACTTAGAGCCCTCCTTTATTGTGCGTGTTGCTGCATTCTGGACCAGTTAAAGTTTTTGGATGATTTTCAAGGGCAGCCCTATGTAGAATGTGTTATTTTATACAGGAAGTGACCAAGGCATGAGTAACCATGAGCAAGGCCTCCTGATCAAGGAAATTATTATGGATTTATACAGTTCGATACAGCAATTTCTATTCTTTAAAGAAGCAAAAATGCAGTTGTGTAAAGAAGCATGGCTCTCAGATAGTCACAAGTAAATAGCATATTACCAAATCATCTGCTACCAGTGCAGGTAGTCCTCATTTAACAATGGTAATTGGGACTGGCAACTCAGTTGCTAAGCAATGCTGTTGTAAAGCACAAGATCACATGACAGTAACAACTTGCAACAGCAGCTCTAGCAGTTCCAATGGCTGTTATTAGGTGATTCCCTGGGATTGACTCTGCTTGTTGGAAGCTGGCAGTGAAGGTTTCAAATGATGATCTTCTAACCGCAGGATGCTGTTAGAAGTCATAATTGCAAGCCAGTTTAGCCTGCCTAGAGTTGTAATCCAGTGCTCCCTCAGCAGAAAATAAGTTTAACTGATCTCAGTGTTGTTCACATTTGAGTGTTTGACTGCATGTGAAACTTGTTATTTTATGATTTGTTCATGCTTTTGTAATTTATGCAAATATTAAATAACTCTCATTCAAAATTTAAATTGAAGTCTGAGTAGTATTTTATAGAAAATCAATAGAATAGGTGTGCTTACTGCCAAATTCAGGAACAATTACTGAACGCATTTTCATACTTACAGTATTTCTATCTATATTACATACACATTGTAAAACATTAAAGTTACTCAATGAAAATAGACAGGGAACTCTTTTTGCACTCATTCTTATTCAGTAAAGTTTGAATCTGTTTTTTATTTGTTTCTGGAGAGTCTTGAGGTCTGAGAACAAAGCTACTAATAGGAAACATATGGAAAAGTTCTACAATAAGTGAACAACTGACTTCAACTCCAAATGCCACGTATCACATTCCAGTGTCTCAACCAATCTAGGAAAAAGCTTGTAGCACTTACTTTATAAATTCAATCAGTTGCTAAATGAAGTTTAAAAAGTCAGTAAATATAGCAAGGGAAAAAAGAAACAAGTTTGTTAACCAACATAGCTAAGGAGTTTATTCATATATTAAATTAACTAAGTAGCTAATTATTTCACAAAACTACCTCAACAGCATATGCTGCCAGGAAAGAAACTTGCTGTAGCTTGTTTATAAAATGAGAATATTTTTGTACAGTTGTAAGTTAAGAGTTATTAACTATAAAATTGCTTGGAGCCATCAAAAAACAAACTATTCCCTAGACCTTATTTGACACATTAACACAGAATGCTAGAACACTTCAATAGCACGTAAAGAGCTTATGTGTAAATATGACAACTTCTGATTTAGTATTGCAAATGTTCAGCATTAAAAAGAAGTCACAAATATTGGTTTGCCTCACCCCCAGCCAATTTTGTGTTTACTGTCCTTCTGAAGGACAGTATTATACTTTTATTTGTGTATCCCATGTCTAAGGAATGTTCAGAATCTTCAGTGGCCAAGAGGAATAGTGGGAACAAATTATTGTTTTCTTTTCTCCTGTAAAGAACTGGACTCTTCTAGAGAAGTTTTGGTTTTCTTAATTTCAGGAGGAAAATAAGTTTATTAGAATTCTCTCAAAAATAAAAATGATAAAAACTTTCGGCATGGACAGAAGGGATGACTACATTAATAAAGCTCCCGAAAAAGGTGCATAGTTAATGAAGAATCTCAATCATCATAAAAACAAAACAAAACCAACCACTGGTAGCAATGCAGTTGTGAAATATTGGGAACACATACAAAATGAACTATTTGTTCCTGATGCAGCTGATTTTTCTCAAATAGGATAATCCAGAGGTTTTAATTATTTTCTCCATGAATATAACATGAAAGATGTATTAGTTCAATTAAAATGAATGAACTTAATTAGCAAAGAATTTAATGCATTTATTTAAAATTAGTGAATTTTAAAAAAACTTTTCAAATTATTTTGTTTAGAAAAAAGCATAGTAAGCAACTGATTGTAACATTTAATTTATAAAAATGTGATTAAATGCTTGATGTTTCAATTCACTTTTACTCAGTCAAACATGCTTGAATGATTGTTTTGCATTTTCTTACTCTCCACCATATGCAGGAATGCCAAGAGTCATAACAAAATTGGCTCCTTTATCTAACCAGGAAAAAAGATCCACATTTGTTTTTCTATTTTGCAGCCTTACTAAAATTTATGACACCAAGAATGCCACTCTAAAGCAGGTCAGAGTGTAACAAATGTAAAACTAAATCTGGCAAGTGCCTCCTTGCTTTTTTTGCAGTTAGCTTGTGGGCCCAGTTTATATTAACCCCATTCATCTTCCCTCCTAACAGAAAAATTCACACAAATGTTCTTTATGTTTGCCTCCCATGGCTAAATTATCCCAGAAATATTCATCAACAAACAACAAATCATTCAGAGCTGAATTATTGCCAAGCCTCATGTTATCTCTCCTTTTGTGGCTGCTTGCTTGCCTTTTATATCCTAGGCTGTTCAGCTTATATTCAGGGAGATGCTAAATGGTTTGTCTTTCAAATATTCTGAGATCAAACCATCCATTTTGAGAGTTTTAGGCATGAAAGAAAACTTGGCTCTTTACAAGGCATTGTTTTCAGAATCCTGTCTGAGACAGGGTAGCTGGCCTTCTTTTGCAACATGACTGGATTTTTCTCCCAAACCTTTTCCAGCCTAGAAGTTCAGCATAATTCATTTCCCTACTGCTTCTGCTTTAGATTCGAGTAGAAGTACAAGAAAGAAAGAATTAAGCAAATTGCAGATAGGAGACTGCTTGCAGTGGTATAATTGTTAATCTGCCTCAAAAGTTAATCTTAAAACCTTTTACTTAGATGGAGACGTTATATGATGTTTGTGTTTTTTTATTTGTGCTTTATTTTATTCTACATAAAGCTCATTCAATAGAGTTTGCATTCATACATACTAGGTTATTTGAGACACAATCATTGCTAAAGTAACTGTTGTTATATAAATGTAAACAAATAATAGAAAAAAGCAATTAACAGAAAGCTGATTTGTGGAAATTTATATGTGTATTCTGTGCAGGGTCTGAAATGTTTGCTTATATCTGCAGCCAGTAACTATTACTATGTGTAAACAAAATAATTAGGAAAGAACAATTGCTTTTGAATGGCTTGCATCTGAAAGTCATATGTTTGCAGTGAAATCAGCAAAAACTACCGTAGCAGGTTAAAATATTGTGGGATTTTCAAATGCAAACTGAAAAAGCCTTGGCTTATAATACACCAAATTTAATTGTGATTGAAAAGAAGATGGATAATTGATGTGGCAACATCAGGAGATAGTAGAATAGAAGAAGGAAAATTGGAAAGAAGTATCAAGATCTGAAAACTGAAGTTAAAAGATTATGGCATAAATAGTCATGGTGATCCCCAAAATTACTAGCACATGGGATACCATACCAAAACAAATATTGGACAACTTTTAGAAAATCTGTGCATCGACAAAATTTCCATCTATCAATTACCAAAAAACCCACATTGGATCCACACCTACTAGAGTACTTCCTGAATACTATCCTGCAGCAATAGTGTTAACACCATCAACAATAACATCTGTCTACCCCAGGTTTGGGGAAGGGCTCAACAGGTGGATAAAAAGCCAAGTCCATTCTAAATAATAATAATGATGATGACTGTTGCAAAAAACAGTAGAACATTTATGACAAAAAAGCAAAGATAGTACCAATAATAATAGGTACCTTGGTACAATTCCAAAATATCTTCATGAGTCACTAAAACCATTGGCACTGACAAACTCACTATCAGTCTAATTGCAAAAGGCATCTTTAGTTGGAAAAGCTTACATCCTGTGACAATTATATTAATATTATTAAGAAACATCTGCCTATCACAGGCCCTTAAGAAGGATTTAATTGTAGATAAAAATGTCGAAGCCAATTTAAATATCTGCCTGATGGTGTGATCAACCATAATTTTTAATTTGGTGAAATGGTTTTCTGTTGTTTCCTAACAGGGAACAATATTTCTATATTATGTTTTAATAATTTAGTAAACATATTAAAAACCATGCTGGCTGATTTTTGGGAAATCAGCTCATATATATTAATCAAGGTATTGTCCTATCTACTTTCTGGGGTTAAAAATAAGTGAGCTGTAGCAGTTTCAATATTTTTTTTCAAATATTTCAAGTTTTATTTCAAATGCAGGTAACTTGAAATATTTTATCTGTGTATTTAAAGTGGGTTTGTTTTGTTCCATCCTTGAAACAAATACATGTTTTTTATGCATACCCTTTCATTATAATCTACCTGTTTCTCCTCTTCCTAAAAGAAGTTTTGCTAGTATGCTTAGAAGCAAACCATATCTTTGCACAGGTACATTTCTCATGAAAATCAATCAATTACTTTGTAAAAGCAATAAGATCACTATTCTGGATAAACTACTAGGAGGAAAAAATCATTTATGGAAATAATTATGGTAGCAACAGTGACTTGATTGAATTATGAAAAAAAGAAGGTAACTGGAGGCATAAACAGAGTAGCTCCTCTCCTTTGATTGCTATCTTTTATGTATTCCAATTGTTCCCAACACTTACTAGTCATTATACACAGAATGTATACTCAATTATTCCACACAGAATCAACAATTAAAAGCAAATAAAAGCAATAATTAGTTACATGGAGCTGAAGCTAAGTAAGACATTGCAAAAATTTTTAATGTGGTATATATTAAGCTTATAATACAGCAGATTAAACAGCACTAAAAGCTGTTAAATTACTTTAAAACGTACAGAAAAGACACACAGTTTATTAAAAGGATCTGAATACCTAAAATAGGGATGGTCAAGAATGGAAAAGGTATGAAAGGAGAATCTGGGTAAGGTATTTCATAAATGGAAGGACTATCTTGGCCTGACCTTGGAAAAAGGCCTCTGATGGGAATTTCATCATGGTCTGTGTAGAATATATAGGGACTTTGTACCATAAGCCATGAAGGCCTTTATATGTCAAAACATTCATTCATTATATGTCAAAACATATATTGTTTGGTCATGGATGGCTTACTGTCCGGTAGGTCAGCCATGACCAAACAACATTTATTTATTGTTATACTATGTTTATATGCAATGCATTCAATTGAATTAAATTTAAAACAAAATGCATCATAGTATCACAAAAGGTTACAATGAATCAAATAGTTGGCAGAAAATATAGACAGTGCAAAAGTGAGTTGAGAGGAGGAAAAATTATCCATGAAATTCATAGGAGGAAGGACTGGATGGACATATCTGTCTTCAACATGGAGCTAAAAGATCTAATTGGAAATGGCTCCAGTATTAAGGGAGGTAGAGACAAACTCAGAAAGGATTCTTCAAATACAAGCCCCAAGTTTCTATTAATGACTGTGTTTCTCCATTCCATGATTTAAAATAGGTGTAGCAGGATGACTAGCACTGGCTACTAGTAATTTCCTTGAAACATTTAAGAACCTACTGGATGCCATAAATCACTGATCATTTTAGAGGATCTTCTTCATTTGCAGGAGGGGGATATATGACTTGAGATAAGTTTAAAATGTAGGACAATATAACCATAGGGCCCATTTCTAATTAAATGCCTTAGTGGTTGATAGTCTTTAATTTTCTTGTTTATTTTCAGTGGCATCAAACATGCAATACATTCTAGCAATTAAAGGACGCAAAGTCAGTTGGACAGAGACCAATTCAGGTAGGTGTACAAAACTCTACCTACATGGAGTTTTCTAATTTAATATCTAGAACAATTTGAAGCCCCTCAAAGCTTTATGTGTGGACCCCAAAGCTGCTTTGAAAATTGCTGGTAAATTATAATGCAATGAGACATAAAGGGAGTTTTTAAAAATACATGAGGGAATATAGAATTAAATTTGAATTTAAAGTTAACAACTTTTGCTTTCAACTTTCCCCATGAATCTCTTCTCCCAATTTTTGGAATATACAGTAGCCTTCACAGGCCTCATGTGAAGATAGTGCAGTAATGTCGATTTTGTTCCTCTTCAACAACACCTTTCCATCTGCTCAGTGTCATCCAGAGGCGCTTTCCCAGGTGGCTAGCCAATTAATGAATTCTAACTGTATCAGACTGTCCACTCAAAGTTAAAACCGCCAAGATTCTGCTTTCCAACATGGACTGTAATTTAATTAATACAGAGTACAAGCCAGAAGGGGAGTTACTGGGGAGTTTTTGTACATGTTTCGATATACTCCAGTTTGTTTCTCTCCAATATTGACAGAGTGCTCAGTGAGGTATGTGTTGATGCAGGAGCCTTAGCTTTGTTTTTATCACAGTTGATGTAAGAAAATTCTGGGTACATTTGGCCAGCAATACAAAAACATGGCTTTCAGCAGAAGTTATGCTAGTTCCATTATATAAAGTAGTAATAAGTTCCCTCCTAATGAAGCAATTTCCATCCTATTTAACAGTGGCTGCAAAAATACTCATTACCCCTCCTCCTTCCTTAGTACAACAATAATCCCTTCAGCCCCTTATTCCACTTTTTTTTCAATCATCAAATTCAGAAGTCTCAATTTTCATTTTTTCCCCCATTTTCAGTTCATAAAAGATTTTGAGGCTCTTATAAAAGTACATATTGCTTTGTTCCCTGACAAGCTAGTTCTACCATCTTCACAATCCATTATTCCATTGTGGATATTTCAGTATTTCTCCACCTTTGTGCAAATAATAATCTTGCTGCAGTTATCATATATAAAATCAGTCTTCTTAAGTCTTTTTAATTGACTATCCATTAGTCCCAATAAAGAGAGTTCTCGTTTAATCTTGATATTACTATTCTTTGTATCATATGTGTACTGGTATGTCAGTTATGTCACACCCCAATAGACAAGGAATTAAAAAAAAAAGTCTAGAATTTTGTTACTGTATATGTTTATTGCAGCAAAAATATTTATGCCCAAAAATGGTAAACTATAATAACCCCATAATGGAAGAATGTATAGAAAAACTGAGATGTTTTAATTAAAGATGCTTTTTTCTTTTTTCCCTGACACCACACTTCTCTTTCTCCCCTTTTCTTCTTCCATTTTCCTATATTTATTTTCAATTGCATTTTCTATTATGATAATTTCAAAAAAATTATGCCACCTCCTCAAACAGAAGGCTGTATTCACAATTACTGTGGCAAATATTGTGGCTAAAATAAGTTCATACACTCAGGACTCAGTCATGTTACAACTGATATGAAATAGAAAAAATATGCTTGGTTATAAAAGCTATAAAACTCAACAATCAGAATGTTAAATATTTACCCATTTTAAAATACTAACTTTAAATGCCCTTGCAAAAGATTGAATACTAATGTATTTTCCTTGGATATTCATTGAGTAATGAATGAAAATAAGAACCACTGACAAGGAAACAAGCATAGTTTGATGGTCAATGCTAAAAATAATCTTCAGCCATCCCCACAAGTGAAGGAAATTCCTACCACACCTCAAACCAAAAATTAGAGAAAGAGAGTTAAGCCACATAATTTCACCAGAGTGAAATTACACCCTTACTTGTATAATCTATTCCGTTCAACAAGGAATACTTCATTCTCCTGAACCTTTTGCAGAAAATTATACTTCGTGAAATGCTTATATCTACAAGATAACACTTATACGTAGAGGGCATCACCATCTAGAATCACTGGTATATTCTTTGGCAGAAAACTACCAAATTATCTTCAGGTAGGAAATTATTTGTTTTTAAAACTTCTATTAATTCTGTGGTAATGTACCTTCGATTACTACATTTCAAATCAATTTATCTACTATTGTTATATAATGTTACTTTTAATAACATATAACTTTTAAAAGGATGTACCTTATAATAAATATAAAGTTGTCTAATTTATGCATGAATTAAAAAGGTATGGAAATGTCTCAAGATAAAAGATTTAAGATTATTTTGCACAGTTTGGTAGAAAACAGATTATTGGGCAACAGTAGAAGAAAACAATACTGCAAATTTCCTAAGAGTTAGCTTTAATGAAATCCTATCTTCTCCTGTGCCAGCACTAATGTAGATCTAAATCTACTGCCTAGCTGCTCCATTGTAGCACTATGATGCTGCTATTTTTCCAGTTCTCTTAAGCCATTATTCCAGGAAGCCTGCCTATTGCTCAGCTGCTTCCAGAACAGACTTTGGAGAGAACAGAAATATATTTCAAAAGGTGAAGTATACAAAAACAGAGCTGCATGTGTTGATTCACTCATCTAATACAAGATTCTGCTTGAGCTATAAAGATAACTATCTATTAAAAGCTATTAGCCTATTATTTAAGAGTCAACTACGTTATTTAGTGGTTTATATTCAGATCTAATGGTTCATATTCTTCAACCAATGCTGTACTTTTCTGGTTCTTTTGATAAAGCATTTCGTTTTTTGAAAATCAGCTCAGTTCAAAAGCAGCAGATAGCAAACCATAATGAAAAATACTTTTAGACATAGTCAAAGCTGATAGTAAGAGTACATCTAGATAATGAAAACATGAGGCATGAAGAAACCGATTGGGAAACCAGAATTGTGTGGTTGTATAGAATTTTTAGCAGCAAATGCTGATGAAAAAAAGGATGCTTGCCCTTTTGCTTTAGATAAGCTATGATACAAAGTAAACATTTAATTTTCTTAATTATGTGATTAAAATGAATTCAACAAACAAAAAAGATAGGTAGGAAGAAAAGGAAAACAGTGCCAGGAAAAATATTTCCTATCTCTTAGGAGACATGAAATACGTATTATAAACTTTTATAAAAGGTTTAGACTGTTCTGATTTACACATATGAAAGTGTATACTTCATTTACCAACAATTTCATGGAACAGTATTTATTCAATAGAAGTGAATGCTTATAAGTGAATGTATCTTTATCTCATTCAATTCATAATTTATATTCTGTTTAGAAACTGTTGAACTTATTTTTTTTTAAATTTGGGCATTTGCTTGAATACAAATTAAATCTATTGACTAATCTGAATTAGGCATAAATTACCTGTTTAGATTATTTTTCCATGTTTCTTGTGTTATCATCTAATACTAACAGCGTCAGGCAACAAACTTCTACTTTATATATAAGCAAGAATTTGTGCTATTTGATATTGAAGTTAATTGCTCAATGTCTTATATGCAAAATTTCAAGTTATAAATATTGATCTTGACTTGACATTTACTGAACGCAATTGTTGTATAATATTTAGTCTAACTATGGTTGCTGTTTTGGCCATCATTGTGCATTCTCTCTTCCCAAATTTCCTGGAATCAATTAACTAATTTTTTACTCTGTTTCTGAGACCAAAAGTAATATTTTTACTGTGGCAGTTATGCTGCAGTACAGTAGTTCCTTTCAATTTATTTTATAGGATAATAATAACTTGTTTTAAAAGAAAATATAATTTCTTTTACTTCTGAATCTAAGGAACGATATCTAGGCTTTCCAATTAATTGTTTAAGTGTTTTTATTCTTATGCTTAAATAACTGATTTTTTCTTTTTACAAAACACACATTACTAAACAACAGCTAACAACTAAATAGCCAGCTATAAACACCCCAATCAATAATTAAAAAGCCACACACAACCAGGTACAATATAAATATCACACGCAGAATAGTCCAAAGCACACACACTGCTACAGAGAATGGGCTCCAGCTCAAGTCCGAAAGCTCGAAAGAATATAGCTCTGGTCCCTGTGATTGGATCCTGCAACTTTATGCTGGGACACATATATTCGTCTTCATTCGTATCTAGTCTGTATTTGAAAACCCCTAATGAGAGGGAAGAAACCATTTCATGATGTAACACATTCAACTGATTTGAGAGTTCTTATTGTCAATAATTTCGTTCTATTATCTTATGTATGTACATTCTTGGAGTTTCACCTCATTAGTTCTAGTGTTAAAGGCAAAATAAGTTCAAATTCTCTCCAGTGTGGCAGGTCTTCACATACTTGAAGACAGTTTCCATGTCCCCTCCCAACCTTCTTTCCTGCAAGTTAATCATACCTAGATCTTTTAACTTCCTTATAAGACCTGGTTCCTGTCTTTTCATTGTTTTGGTAGCACTGCTCTGGACTTGTTCCAGTTTATTGATGTCTTTTTAAAACTGGAATGTGCAGGATAAATTACTTTCTGCTACCTGGATTCTGAAGTCCACTTGATGGTCTTAAGATGCTGTTGGCCTTCTTTGTAGCTGCATTATACTGCTGGAACATGTTGAGCTTGTGTTCTACTAGTACATTCAAGACCTTCTCATATGTGCTTCTGTTGAGCCAGATTTCTCTGCTTTTATAAATGTTTCTTTTTTTCCCTATTCATAATTTTACATTTCTCCTTGTTAAATTTCATTCTTTGTTTCAACTGACTGTCTAGTCTTTTTGAACCTTTTTCTCTCCTCTCAGGTATTACCCACATATCCTAGTTTTGTATTGTCTGCAAATTTGGCAAGCATTTCCTTGACTTCATATTATGGAGCCACCTATGCGTTTTTAAATCCATGTTTTGATAATAAGGATGCTATGAGAGACTTACCTAAAAGCCTTGCTGAAGTCAAGACACTGACTGCACTTCAATTATTTATTTTTCCATATTTCCGAACTCCCCATCTTCTTCAAAGAGCAATTAACCAAGCTTGTAACTATCATGAGGTTAGTTTGGAATGACTTCTTCAGCATATATCCATGTTGGCACCTGTTAACTAACCAATTCTTATTTAAGGGCTCACAGATACTAATTTTCTGTCACCTATTTACTTTCAATTTCTTTGCTGGACTCTGGGTTTGAGCCCTCAAATTTCCTTCAGATTTTATTTTCATTGACCAGATCAAGCTTTCTCCTAAATAAAAAGGCTTACCTTATATCCTACAAACTGAACAATAGACTCTGAATCACAAGTAGAAACATATAAAACATTGTTTACAAGTCTATATATTTCTCTTAGTAATATATCCTATCTAGTATCTAAGAGGACAAATAATTTGTATTATCTTTATATCTCTTATAAACTTGGCTAGAGAAAGGCTGGATCAATTTAATTTAGAATGCCAACAAGGTACAGGATTTCTTCTCTGACAATCAAGTCTATATTGTCTTTTCTTACCATTTATTACCAACAACTAAAGTCTGGACTATGTGTTTTTCTACAATGTTCGGTATTTTTTCATTTTATAATTTAAACTGATATAAAAATTAGTGCACAGAATAATATCTTACATAAGATCCTTTAAACCATATATTAGAAGAAAAGTACATACAATCAATTGCCTGATTTACTTAGGATTTTCCATATATCAGGTAAATACAGAAAATTAGATCTAATTTTTAAAAAAATTAAAATTTTAAAATTTTAAAAATCCAGATTACTAGATATCTAGTGAGATTTTTTATATCTGCCCTCAGTGTGGAAGGGATTGCCACTCTCGAATTGGCCTTTTTAGTCACACCAGATGCTGTTTTAGGACCGCTTTCCAGAGCACGACACCATCGTCTTTTGAGGCTGAAGGTTGCCAATGAAATTACCCCTTGCAGGAAGAATGTAGACTACTGCTAGAAAACCTGCCTGTATAATGTAAATAGCACTTAGCTTTATATACTGCCTCACAGCCCCCTCCAAGCGGTTTACAGAGTCAGCCTCTTGCCCCCAACAATCTGGTTTCTCATTTTACTGACCTTGGAAGGATGGAAGGCGGAGTCAACCTTGAGCCTGTCAGGATCGAACCCCTGGCAGTCAGCAGAATTAGCCTGCAATATGGCATTCTAACCGCAGCTCTACGAGGCAGCTGTGGTGGGGGATTTTTCTTATGGTTTGGATAAGCTTCCTGACTTCAGGCTCACGTACATACTCTCCCCCCAGCACCACCCCACATTTACAGAACGCCTGTGACTCAGAGGTCTGGAGGGCGCGAAAGAGGTTTTCCCCTGTTTCTAGCCTTTTTATGTCTTTGCCCCCAGACTGATCCCTAAATCTTCTGCCCCTCCATACAGTGCCCTGCCTCTGTCTTGTTCCTTTTCATATTTGGCACAAAGGCTGGGAGGGGGTGTGACTTAGGTGCCAGTCTAACATTGCACACTTAGGAATTTCTCCTGTACAGTAATTGGGTGTTCTTCCCTGTGTCGGGTAGTACCACGTGGGCTCTTTTCCTAATGTGATCCTGCTTTCATGTTACAATCTCTTGTACATCTTCCTCTCTACCTCTTCCTCCCCTCTCCGCCCAGCTTAGGTGGAGCTAATTCATATTTTGTTGGCTGAATATCACTCCAACTGTCTTGATTCATTGCTCCTTCATCATTTGCAGGCCCTCGGCCTTTTCACTTTCTGCTTTCTGTTGTCAGCTGGACTAATACTTTTCGTTCTCTCCTGGGATCATTGAGCTTCCAGAGACCGAGGCCTGCAGTGGGACAGAGGCACCTCAACCTTGGGCCTCCCCAAACTGAGCAGTCTGAGTCTCTCCTACAAGTGCTCAGTTTCTAGCATTTTCCCCTCTTGCTGATTCCCAACGTGAGGCCTGTAACTTCTGAAACTCCAGTTGTGGATTCTAACCAACTGACCAGCAAACCTCCCACGGGTGATTGCAGATTGGGGCAATTTAAAAGGAGACATTTCAACATTTAAAAAAATGTATTTCGAAGTGTTCATGCTGCTACTTCTTGCACCTCATTATGGTTATGAGGAAGGATTTTAGAAATATAAAAGGGGTGGGGGAGGGGTGGGCTCTCCTTCCTTAGAGGCAGTTAGTGTGGGTGGATCTCAGCCCCTTGCTTGTCCTTGGCACTTTTCTTGATCCAGAAAATGATGCTGCCCCTCCTTGCCTTGTAATTGCTTGGGAAAGCAACCGCTGCTTGTAGGAATAGGGTGGTTGGTAAGTCAAAGCTGATTCCAGGAGGATTGTTTCTCCCACAGAACCTGAGGCAGGGTACAAACAGCCGCAGCACCTGGATCCTAAATTGCCCAGCCCATTACCAGCCCTTGGATTAACAAGTTCTGGATGGTCACCTTGCTGGGAAGATGGGTGCCTATCTGGGCAGAAAAAACAGAGGCAAAGTGGACTGAATCTAGTGAGGGCCACCCAGGGCAGCTTTTGGGCTCTGAAGTGGGATGAGGCTTCTGGCAAGGTTCCTTTGCCAGAGTTGCTCCATAGCACCTGACAGGCTGGGCTTCTTTTGGGAGAACAGGTGTGCTCTGCGTAGGACAGGCAGGGTCCCTCCTGCAGAGACTTCCAAAGACACAGGGAGGCTGGGGATCCAGCCAATTGTGCCATACCATTTCCCGCCAGGGGAACTCTTAGGGCTCTGAGGCACCAAGCCTTGCTCTGCAGCCTCTTCTGTAATTCAAGGGTTAGGGCGGCAAACAGAAAGAAGGCAGTGCAAAAGCTTCCTCATTAAGAATACTGCATGTGACGTGATCTTTTTTTAAAAAACCTGCATATCCCTTTTCCAAGATCCTGATGGGATATGAAACATCATTGAATATACGGCATTCCAAATAAAGTGTCGGCATATTTTCATACTTGAGATAGGCTCCGATACCCGAATCATTAGATAATTATATCCTAGGGCTTTTCTGGAGCCTGCAGTGAGATCCCATCTGCCTAGCTAATTTTCAAAGTGTGTTCTGTTGTACTGGCACCTGGCCAAGATGTTGAGCAGGAGGATTGACCCTCTGAACCTGGCCAGAATACTCCATGCCTCTGGCAAGGGACAAGCAGTCCTCGCATACATGGCTCTCCAGCTGCCCAGGGAAAAATCTATCTTCCCACTCCATGATATGAGCCCAGAATCACTGCTGGGAGGTGGGTCAAGGTGTGCAGTTGGAGTAGCCCAGCTTCTTTGCTTTTGCTGCCCTGAGTGACTGAGGGTGTGACCTCCCCCCCCAACTCCAACAACTGACTGGAATTGCACAAAGGAAGGAGGAGAATCACTTTAGGATGGTGCCACCCATCCCAAAACCCAGTTCAGAAGGATACCATAATACTATTAAGAACTATAATGAAGGACTAGCAGGACATATTTATCACCCATTCCAGCTCCATCAAAGGTCAGCAACAAATGTACCTTGACAGCTCAGGATCAGGTGGCTAAAACCACCATTGAGAGGATCTTGTCCACTGCATTGGAAATAACAGAATCAAACTCAACTCACATCCCCAGACTCTGCCACAGCCAACTCCCAAGGACATGCCCAACTCCAAGGGAATCCAAGCAACGTATCTACCACATTGCATGAATTCTCCATACTGCATCCCAATAGATGTACCCAGGACGTGTTCCTCCCCAAAAGGAAGCATCCTACATTTTGCTGCTCTTATTACCATGAGATAATTGCAAATATGGGCTCTTAGCTGTGTTCAGTCAAACTTGCCTGAGGTCTTTCTTCAAGGTGTTTCTTCTGGTGTTTCATCTCCTGGAACTCCTTGGTAGACCAAGGTGTACTCTCTGCCTCAGCCACCCGCTTACTTTAGCCGAACTGCCCAGCAGATTCTCAGGGAAAGCCCCAAGTGCCCTCTGGAACCACTTCAAGAGGTCCTTTCTATGAGCGGCTGCCATTTTTGTTTTCCAGAGATGCCTGTGAGATCAAAGTACACTTGGAAGTGCAGCCGGGACTGGGGACCAATGTGTGGCTTCAAAGGAAGCTGCCTTCCTTTGGTTTGAATGATTTGCGATCTAAAGAAATGGCCCACTCAATTTTCCTTTGGGGGTCCTTAGAGGAGCGGCTGAGCTGAGGGAGGCGGCTGCAGCCCTGGTGTCTGTTCATGTGCAAAGGCCTGGGATGGAATTTGCGGATTCATTTTATTTCATTTCATTTACTAAATTTATTTGCCACCCATCTAGTGTCGAAACAACTTGGGGGCCTACAGCATTAAAACATTGTACTGTAAATCCTGAAAGATAAATATTTCCTGGTTATAGCAACCCTGCTTGCTTCAAGGGCACAGAAAGGTGGAAGTGGCCCATCTGCTCTGACTGGGCTCCCAGATGGCCGCAGAGGGAACAGCCTCTCCTGAAGTCTTTTATTTTTTTTTTTGCCTACATGCTGTGAACTGATCCATGCTTTCTCTGGATCTGACCCGGTGCATGGCCCGCCTCTCCCTGCTTCTAGATACAAATGTCTTGGAAATGGCAATTTGTGAAGTGTGCTTGCAATTAAAATGCTGCTGTGTAAGTCCATTATGCTCGTTTCATGTCCCCATGACATTCCCCCACAGAGTTCCTTGGAAGTTCCTCCCTTTGCCCAGGGGCTTCCTGGGTGGATTCATTAATGTGGTACAGATGAGTCCTTGCTTCAAGATGTGGATCCAGGCGTGCCTCGTTCATTTGGGGGCAACACAAAGATGTCCTTTCCCCTGCTGGGACCGGTGAACAGGAGACTTCCAGCGGAAGGGGACGGTCAGCTCCAGAGGGGCACATTTGCAAGCATCACGCAGATGCCCAGCAGAGTGGTAAAAAAAATAATCTCGGGAAGAAAATCTGAAGAAATGGGTCACTTGCCACCTCCAGAGCTAAGAGATCGCCAAGAGATGAGGGACCAGTCTTTTGCTCTGTTCTCAGCTACAGTCCGTCATCCATATGAAGGCTACTATCAAGGGTCCCCTGGTCCTCCTTTTTCAGAGCTCAAGCTCCCAAAAAACTTATTTTCTAGATTTCAATTTGGAAACAAATTCTGAATTTGTTATTAAATGTTGAACCACTCCATCCAGTCCCACAAGAATGTTTCAAACACGCAATGTGTTCAGGATGACTTCTTTTGATATGGCTATAAACTAGTATAATCGCTGCTCCTTCCGTTTCTCATCACAGGAAATCTTATTTGGTCATGCTCAAATTCCAGCAAGGATTGCCCACCTGCTTTAAAAGGTCATCTCTGCACAGGTTACAAAGTTGTCAAACATGATCAAATTCTGCATCGTTTCTTCGTTATTTATGAGTCCTGCCTATAAATCAGAACTGTCACATTTTCTTCTCCTAAGCCCTCTCTCCTTTTTTGATCAGTGGGGGCAGCCTGCTTTGTCAGAAGTGGATTAAAAAGATGCAATGCATTTGGGGAGGGGGAAAGTGGCAATGAAGGATGTCATCAGAGTCCCACCAGGAAAGAGAAGCAGGCAACCTGCTGATGGTTGGTGAAGTTGGTGCATGATATAAATAACCACTGGTCCACATCTGCCAGATGCCTCTCAAAAAACTCTGTACAAGCAACTTGAGCTCCCAGTTCCTGTAATGAAGGAAGAATGGAGCCCCAGATATAAAGAGGAGATCTGACACGTAGAAGAGCAGAAGAAAAATGGTGAGAGTGCATTGGGGCATGGGAAGGGTGCATTTCCTTCACCACAGGGCAGCCACCATGAGTCTGAATGAAATTAATGGCGTGCAGTTTTAGTAAATAAATAATGTTCAGTTCCAATTTCCAGGGTTAAGTATTTTTTTGAGCAGAGAGGGCGGTGTCCCACTTGCCTTGAAAATGGAGGCCTGGACACGCAATCTCTGTGCTGTATCATTTGCTAGGAAGATTTTGAAATCACTTTGGAACCAGTGACTAAAATATAATTGCAAAGGGCTACTTTTCATGCCTGATTCTGTCATGATAATTGCTAGTTTGCAAGAACAGAAAGTGAGGAAACAGCTGCATTTAAAAGAGAAAGTGAGAATAAAGCAAAACAAATCTTGAACTAAGCAAAATCATCTTCTCTTGTGCTGGTATCATTTCTGGCCTGAGTCATCCAATCAAGCAGGATCAAGTTGTCAGAGGAAATGTTTAAATATCCTGAAAAGCTTTTGCTTCCCAATCGGAAGTGGAAATGCTGAACAGTCTTGATAAATCATTAAGTTCTGGGTCCAGCTGAAATCCTCAATAAGAGATCTGCCCCATTCTGCACCACATGGTGCCTTTTGGGGGTTTTGGAGGGTCATCACCTGCACCTATCACTCCCATTGCTAGTAGGGATGGGATCTGTTGTCCAGCGTACCTGGAGGCATCACAGTGGGAAATGTAGCAGTCAGGGTGGTGTTGCTGGGGGGCAGGGAGAGGGCAAATTTTGGTTAATGAAACCAGAGAAGGGGATGGAATAGATAGTAGTTCTTAACCTCAGAAACATTAAGGGGTGGGACTTCAACTCCCAGAATTCCCCAAGTAGCCAGGCTCTTGTTGAAGTTGAGAAGCTGGAATAGCAGAGATATTCTCCTGGAAGGGAGAATCTGTCAACACACCAGTCCACCACTCAAATTACTGGCTGTAAGAAAAATTCCAAAATCCACAAGACTTTTATTAGGCTAACTCAACATTTTCAAAAACAAAGAAACATTAGGCATGAAAGCTGGATGACTTTGGGCCAGTCCAACCTCTCAGTCCAACCCACCTCATAGGGTTGCTGTTGTGGGGAAAATAGGAGGAAATAAGGAATATCAGTATGGTCACTGTCTTGAATTATTTATAAAAATTAGGTGGGATATAAAAATAGATTCAGAGATTCGTGAGTTATGTGTTCGGCTCCAGATGATAATAATGGAACCAGAAATAGGTTTGGGGGGAAATTGCCTAAGCAGCATAAATAATGTTTACCCAGTTGAAGACAAATGAAAATTATGCAACATTCTGAATGAATCCATGAGGGAAAATGTTCTGCTAAGTGAGTTGAATGGATAACAAAATACAGAAAAAAGTAATTGGGTAATTCAAAGACTGAAGAACAAGTGAAGATTCCAGCTCTTTTAGTTAGAAGCTCTGTTTATTTAAAATACGTGGTTTAAGCATAAGCACGTTCATCTATGCAGAGGGCAAAATAATGAATATAAATGTTAAGAATGATGGATTTCTTACCAGAGACTTTCCTATTAGGAATTAAGCCAGATGGAATGAGCAAAAAAATGTGGTATCTATGTATACATATAATAG
>JANHFM010000651.1:60556-71643 GCA_032468115.1 Grayia smithii | reverse complement strand
CAGTTTATCTACCCCGAAAGGATGAAAGGCTGAGTAAACCTTGAGCCTGGTGAGAATCGAACCAGCACTAATTGCAAACAGCTGGACTTAAGTGGAGACACTTAGCCAGTGCATTAGCAATCTGCGCCACTGTGTTTGTCAGTAGCCATTCACCATGGCTAACCAATGCATTCATAAAGTCCAATGTCATGTGACCACACTGCTTAGCAATGAAAATCCGTATAATTGTAGTTGTTAGTATAATCCAAAACACTTGGGTCATTGTGGGAACAAGTAAGGTAAGAGGTGCTGTGGTGGTGGGGAAGTCAGCTAGTGCAGGCCATGTGCGAGCTGGGAGAGGCAGAGGGGGCCTGGTTAGGCCAGCACAGGCTGAATACAAGTCAGGGAAGGTCTTGGAAGAAAAGGTGGGAGTGACTTAATGAAGTGACTTGTAACTTTCCCTGCTGACTTCCCCATTGCCTTTGCTTGTGAAAAGGCGGCAGGGAAGGTTGCAAATGGCGGTCCCGTTACTGTACTTCCTGCAATGTCGTAATTGCGAACTGGGTATCCAAGTGCCCTGATCACAATTAAAATGCCTGTAGGTGTGTTGCAAGGGTCAGAACTCTGAAGACTGCTCATATGTCAATTTTTGAGTACCACTTTGCAACTCTGAATAGTTGCTGAGTGAATGAACATAAGCCAAGGACTACCTGTATATGCCTTTAGAATTTAGGCAAAAGATTGAAGTTAGGTTGAAGATTGGATGTGTCCCATTGCCACTCCTGACATAAAAGAAGCACAAATTAAGCAGATCATGTTTCCTATGTCAATCAGCATTGTTCAGTTGCTGACAGCTGGAACACTTTGCTGGCCCTTCTCTTTGATTCAAAGTATTTTTTCTTACAAAAATTCTGACTAGTGAAATTCATAGCCCAAAGTTTAAAGAGTCTTCTATTTCATAGCCATAAGCGTAGGTACCTTTAAGAGGCAGAATCAATGCTTTCCTCTTCTATGCTCCCTCTGTAAACTCAATGGTTGACAGCTGACAGAATTAAGAGACAAAGAAAACAAGTCAAAAGTATTAATTCCATGTTTCCCCAATTAAAAAAAAGGAAGTTGGAAATGCCCTCTCTTTCCAGTCATCAAGCGTGACCACCAGGAGCCCCACAACTGGAAAATAAAAATGGCAATCTAGGAATGCAAAGAAAGTGCCAGAAAATTTATCCGAGTCTTACTGTTTGCATCCTGGAGGAAGACATGGCCCATGGGCTTATATCAAACTGAGAGGAAGGATACAATTTTACTTCAGAATTCAATTGTTCTATAATTTTGTTTTTAAAATATTACTACTTTTCTAGAGAATTATTTACAAATAGTTGTGGTGTTTTTACAAAGGAGGAAATTTTCAGTGCCTGTGTTGGAAAAGTCATCTACCTCACAGGTAGAATCCAGAGAACAATCTTAAGCATATATGTAGAACTGGTTCTTTATTGAGTCACTTCAGAACATTGTAGAGCCGTGATGGCGAACCTATGGCATGCGTGCCAGATGTGGCACACAGAGCCATCTCTCTGGGCTGTCATCTGTTGCTCTTCTGGGTTCCAGAGCACATATGAGCACCGGCTAGCTGGTCTTTGCACGTGCAAAGCATGTGCTTTGCCAGCATGTGCGCACCAGGAAGCTAAGCTTCCAGTTTCTGGCACATGCATGTGCACCGGCTAGTCTTTGTGTATGCATATGTGCCAAAACTGGAAGACCAGGTGACCAGCGTGCAAGTGCACGCTGGAAACCAGAAGCTCAGCTTCCTGGTGCACGCATGCACTCCAGAGAGCTGCTCTTCCGGTTTCCAGTCCTCCTCTGTGCGCACACGCTCCCGTTTCAGCACTTGGTGCCAAAAAGGTTCGCCAACACTGTTGTAGAGCATGTCTTTAAGCAGTAAACACCTGTGGAAAAGATATTTTAATTGTAATATTGTTTGCTTTTAAGCCACCCTAAGAAGAATTGATTTGACTGGAAATGCAATTCAAGAGATTGAAGATGGAGCCTTTGCAAAGCTAGTTCTACTAGAAGAACTTTCATTAGCTGATAATCGGATAGCCAAGCTTCCAGTTTTGCCTCCCAAACTAACTTCATTAAACGTAAATAACAACAGAATTAAAAGCAGAGGAATTAAAGCAAATGCTTTCAAGGTAAAATCATTGTTAAGAACAGGCACTACTAAATTAAGCCACTCTGAATTATTTCAAAAGGAGATATTGCACTTAAAAAATAAGTATTATATAAGAAATATATTGGACTAATATGTTATCTTGATTCCATTCTAAGATTTAAATTTCAAACTTGCTAAATTGATTGGCTTGTGTTGAAGGATCACTATGGATCACTGTTACAGCATTTTTGCATATTTATTCTTATTACAGGTTACTAATTATAGTACCTAGGTCATGAGATATGACTAAACAATTTAGAAGCTGAGTATGTTCCATAATCTTATATGAGCAAAGGAACAAAAAAACTAGGGGTTTTTTTATTCCTGAAGTTCTGATGAAATTATTGTATCTCAAGTTCCACATCTTTTGAGAGATTAGTGGTTTTGTGAAATTTCAACTTGTTACATTTTAATATTCTTTAATTTTGAGGTTCTGTGTATACTTATAAGGATTTTGTGAGTCCCTTGCTGCAGATCCAAGTTTTAATGGAAATCCTATCACTTTTGTAAAGTTGTCCAGCCTTTGCCAATGGCAATTTTGCGAGCCTTGTTTCAAGTCTTTACATATTTAATTCTGACTGAATTCTATTTATTTACATTCTAACTGCAGTATAAATGCAGCAGCTTCACTTGCACTGGACAGAATTACATCTATTTCTCAGTTAAAACTAATCCCAGATACTTTATCTTACATTGAAGGTTAATTTTCAATGCAGATAGAACTACACTATCCAAATATATTTATCCTAAATACACAATATTATCTAGATTTTTTTATATAAAGTAGCAGTTTTCCTTAATAGGGAGGAACTTGTTACCTGTCTTCATTAAAAAGCAAAATAAAATAAGGAGGGTGATACCCAATGCCATTGTATGAACACAGTCATGTGATCATGCTGGGATAGTGGCTCCTAAAGACTCAATGGGCCATCATTTACTATTGTTAACTCTGGGCCTTTAATCTGATTCAATGTATCTATACGATCTTAATATATTTTTGTAAACATCCCAGAACTTTTTGGATTGTGCAACAAATAAAGTGACAAAACAAATAAATAAAGCAAATAAGAATGCAACTATACTATACAACCTTTATGCATTGGCTATGTTTCACTGATTACTGTTTATCCAATTTAATTACTAAATAACATAGTAGAATTTAGTAAAAAAAATTATCTTCCTCTTCTTTTTACAGAAGCTGACAAAATTGTCCTATCTCTACCTAGCACAGAACGCACTGGAGTCTGTTCCTCCTAATTTGCCAGAAAGCCTACGTATTCTGCATCTTCAGGTTTCTAAATCCTTTTTTTAAAAAACTGTTGCTCAAACATTACTACAAGATTAATGCTTTAAAATACATCCCGTGTTTGAGAAAAGTGTGCATAAAATCACTCATTAATGTAGATTTGCAATGTGCTACAATTAAAAAGTGTCAAGTATGCATTTGATAGCACTTAGAAAATTATTATAGTGATTAAACCTAACTGAAGTTAATATGAGCACATTGTCACACACTACTGTAGTAATTACAATGTATGGATGAAGAATGCTGGAGAAAGATATACAAACTGCATTTCAAATAACCGAAAATGCTCTAAAAACAGAAACCCTTAGAATTATATTTTTTAAACTTATTTATTGCTTAAGTAAGGAAGAATATCAAAATTCCCATACCCATGTTTATAGTACTGATTTGGTTTCTGAATCTTTTTGGAAAAAATGTGTATGTTCTGTAATATTACAGAAATATTAATAATATCACAACAAAAGGGGGAAAAATGAAATTTCAAAGGGGATGCTTGGATTTTTCAAATGCATTGCTTTGATTTACAGTTCAACAACATAACCAGCATCACAGATGAAACTTTCTGCAAAGGAAACAATCAGACCCGTTATGTTCGTCAGCGCATGGATATGATCAGAATGGATGGCAACCCAGTCATCTTGGGAAAGTACCCCAATGCTTTTATTTGCTTGAAGTCTTTGCCTGTAGGCCAATACTTTTAGTTGCTAACCAAACTGGAACACGTAATAATTAGATAAAATTACTGTTATATCACTGTTTTAAACATGTCTTTGTATTAATACGGTAGCCTCTCACATATATTCAGAACTGTTAATGGTAATGATGTATTTAGATCTTCCCTAATGTGGTGATATTGCACCTTCTGATTTAAAAAGTTTGAGTGTTTTTCTACTTTTAGATAATGATCTCAAGCATCAAACCAGGAAAAGGCAGTGACTCTTTCTGAGTAATCAGATTACAAAATGAATCAAAAATTGATTTTAAAACTGTTACCATTATGAAACTAAGAATGCATAGTAAACCTAAAGGAATGCATTCTTTTAGGGGACGAGTATAATTTGATTTAATTAAGGAAGGACTGTAAATAGACTGTACAATACTTTGGATTTAAAGAGGAAAAAGTCGTTCAGAACACATACTGTGTGCTAAGACATATAGGAGCTCTTTCAATGACTTAAATCTGTGTTTCTCAGGATCATGCTGTACCTCTGGAGGGCACCCATGTGTTCCTGGGAAAAGCCTTAGCTCATTTAATAAGTTGCTGATAGGTGGTACATAAGCATCCTGCAGAGTTCGAACTACCTTTTTTCCTTAAAATGCCCCTATCTGGGGCAACAGATAGAGCAAGCCTATGATGCTTTCTCAGTCAGTGTAGACACAGGTTGGATAGGAAGGGCAAGGGGTTCTTAGTCAGCTGACCAAGTGCTAAAGTTTGACACCATTGAGATTGCTGAAAGGTCAGACAAGGCTATGGCTTCATGCTGCTGGCAGGCACAGCTATTTATGCAAGAAAGAACCAATGTAATACAGAGGGAGGTAGGCTGAAATTGCAACATAGATTATTTAAGCCAAACAGCCCTTCTCAATTCAACTTCTGAAGCTGATGAAAGAAGACAATATCATTTAAAATATATTAGCAATCTATTGTAATCTTACTGGCAAATGTTATTCATTAGCCTGGCAAAATAACAACCACAAATGAAATAAAAAAACTAATTGTGCTGTTTCCACCTGTTCTCTGCACTGCAAACTATTGAAATAAAGCTATTCAGTGTAGAAAAATGAAATGTGTTCCAGTTTAAATTTTACTAATATATTTTAAGGATATCAAAAAAGTGACCCAAGCTTATTAAAAATGTTTATCACACTTATCAAAATGAAAGGGAAAAAAACCACCAATCAATTTATGCTATAGCATGGAGGATTTTGCTTAAATGTTAGCCTGCCTGCAAGTCCATTCATGGATCCCAGAATAGCCTTTTGTGTGCATTGGGGATGAGTACAAAAGCTTAAAAAAGTAAAATAGATGCCTTAAATCTTGAGGATTACACATTCCTAACCTTTAGTGAGTTTGTGAAATTTGTCTCCAACCAACCAACCAACCAACCAACCAACCAACCAACCAACCAACCAACCAACCAAACCATGGCATAGTATTTACAGTATAAATAAATAACATTTTTGAAATCTTTGTTGTATTTAAAGCATATTCACTTAACCAATATCAAATTTGGTGTGATATCCGAATTTAATCAGCTGAATTAATTCATAAAATTCAGCTTAGTTGATTTCAACACAGCAATCAATTTGTATGCATGTATCAGATGAAGATTTTTTTTCAGAAATATCATCAGTAAGTCTTATTTGTACTCATTCTCCTTCTTTGCATATATTTGATTAAGACAGATATATTATTTCTGATTTAATTATTCACCAATATTGAAGACTATTTTACAGCCATGAGCCTTTGCTGTATCTATACACTTTTAGCAATTTAAGATATCAGACTTCAATTACATGGTGAATTTATATGATGTGAAACCTTTATAGAGATTTCTGATCAATTTTAGTCCGCACATGCTTCCTGTTGTCTAGAATTCTCCATGCCTAATAAATAATTATAAAGAAAAAAAAGTTTTACTATTCTTTTGTAGATATTTTACTTATCACAGAAAGTAAAATGATAAAGCTGCAGTTTCCTACCCCTCCTACCTCCCACAACATCTGAGCGAATTGGTCTGTTTGAATTCTTCCTTACCATCAACAGGATTAGGCTACATTTTAATCTTCTTTCCTGCCTTCATTCAACTGAAATCACGATTCCCCACTCTTCCTACTGTACCTTCTATGGTGATTCTATAGGATATTCTCATATTAATCACTCTCTGATATTCCAAGCAACAGTTGGATGCTCTTGAGTATACTGTGGATAACCAAGAAAATAAATAAATGGATCATAGAACAATCCAGAATTTTCACTCAAGGGATACATGACCAGACAAAGACCCAATTCTCTTGAGAAGCTGTAACTCTGGGAAAGATGGAAGGAAAGTCAAGAGAGTAATGAGAAATAAGGCAAATGGACTTGATTACAGCAGTCATAGAAACACCCTTGAAAGGTTTGAAAGTCCAAGTCATCCTGGAAAAGGTCATCTATATGGTTCTGAAGAACTGACACCAACCTGATGACACATAATTAATCACATTTTTATTTAGGCAAACTAAATCTGACAGAGATAGGCTAATACAAATACCTTTGCACATGATCTATTGAAAATTGATTTGGTTATTAATACAGCAACACCCCTGGTGATAACAATTGGCTTCCAATTAGCTAAAGTACTGAGTCCTGTTCCAGAGTGTGTTTTTGACATGTAAGGCCCTAAACCACTTGGGACCAAATACTGGAGAGACTGCCTATACAGACACCGAACTGATCTGCAATTACAATTTTGTACAGCTAAATGTAATCATTAAAACATTAAACTTATCAGAAGTTTTGTTGTGTGACAAGAGTGACACACTACAAGAGTCATCTAGGGGTTTTCTCTACCTTGAACTGTGTCACCTACACTCAGAATATTCTTCCTCCAAAAATTCATAAGGCACCTATTATTTAGTTGCAGTGGCAATACAATAGCCAACAAGGTTTATCTGAGACAAGATTATTACTAACCAGAAACTTATCTATATAAGTGAGTTGATGAATTATTTTTACTTAGTAAGATATGTGAATACAGGTCTGGTTGGCATCTGTTCTGCAATCCTTTTATAACACTATAAAGATACATTAAAGATCTATTAAAAAATTCTGAGAGGTACTTCTTTCTGCTATTCTGCTATGTTGATGCCACGGTTGTACAGCATCTTGTGCTTGCTATTTTATTGTTATATTATTTTATGAATTATTATTTTATACTTAGATTTTTATTACTTGATTATTTTAAATTGTTTTATATAATGCCCAGAGTTGATCTGATGATGGTAGTCCAGCTATATAATAAATAAATATACAATATAATATCTAAAATTGTTGGTCTGCCAAAATATTATTTTACAATCTATACTGGATGAGATAAACTTTCTGGCCATTCTTTTTAACACAATCCCCAGACTAATGGCACAGTACTCAAGCTGGTGTTTTGTATAGCTATTGGGAGAGAGAGAAAAAATCACACTTCTACCCAGGAAATTATAAACGGTACAATTTTGAAGCATTTCAATCTTCAAAAACTTATATTATTGAAATACTCTCAATTTATAATATCACAATGATATATTAAACCAATGGATCACTACACATTCATTTAACTCCACTAATTCATGCATCAGCATTAATGTTTCCAAAGTACTACCTTAAAATGAGTGAAAGTACGTTCCCGATGTTTACACCATTCAGAGAAACAAGTAAGACTTCTGAAGAACAGGCAGAGATTCCCATTTTCTTCAATCCTAGAATGCATTAATAGATATCTATTATTTTTTGCATGGATAATTTTCCATACTATTTTTCTAAGCTCTTGAATGCATAAAAAATGGCAAAAACTATTAGTCTGAAATATTTTTGCATAATTAAATTGATGAACAGTGTCCTTAAGTTGTAAATGTTTTATTTAAGATCATTTATTACTTTAATAAATCTTGATAAGTTGAGGCTTAGTTTGTATGTATTAATTTTATTTATATTTATATTTATATATATTATTTATAAATTTAAAACATTTATATAGTCGCCCATCTTGTAATCAAATTGAAATGTATTTTCCTTCCATTATTTTGCTTTCAATCTCCTTTCCCTGCTGAACATCTAAGTAGTCTGCAGCAATATTAATAATAAATTTTACACATATCTAACAAAATCATATTAGCACCATATGTTAATGCTTAAAAAGCTGAATCAACAGTTCAAAAGACATATAATTTTGTCTCCCTAATTTTACTAACCACTCTCTTCCTCCAAAGGAAACTAATTTGCTTAACAAATACTGATTTTGGTTTCTTCAAGAGACAGTTATTAAAACAAAGTATTACTTAGCATGATATTTTAATCAGGTCTATGATTGGATTTACATGCCGTGCTATGTACGGTTTACTAATAAACCACAATTATTGGGTTTATAAAATCAAACAAGCCACATTTTGGCTTAAAGCATGCTGTATAATTTCTAAACATGCTTTTTTCTGAAACACAACAAACAATATTGTGTCTCCCTGATTTGCTGGAAAGACAAAACAACGAACGGCTGAACTTTAAAAAAGTTACAGAAAAACTTTATATAGTGTTTTAGCAACATTGTTATTTAATCATTACATTACCCACTCCAGGCCTAAGGTTAAAATAGCAGGTAACAATACATATTATCTTTAAAAAAGCAACAAAAGAGAAGATAGCTGTGTTCAGTAATTCTAAGTCAGCACAATTGAATTGTTATTGTTAACATGATTTGGATATTTTGTATCATTTCCTTGCAAATTACTGCAAGAACAAGTGTTCCAGAGCATTATAGGATCAGTCTAAAGTCACTGTACTAAAAATGTAACAAACCAAAAGCCAAATGGTTGACTATTAAAGGAAAAATATGATATGAGGGGTCCTTGGTACTCTATGCAAAAGAGACTATCACCCAGCCCAAAAAGGAACAAAAAGATCCAAGCACTTCTCCACCAGCAATCAGCACCCAGATCAACATACAGTTTAACATCAAGGTTAACATCAGATCAACAATCAAGTAAACAATACCCGATTCAAGAAATTGCCACAGAAGCCAAAGTAAGCAGCCCAATCAAAGAATCTCTCAAACCACCCCACCAACACTGACAGGGAAGCCACTAGAACCGTGATAGCGAACCTATGGCACGTGTGCCCAAGGTGGCACACAGAGCCATCTTTCCGGGCATGCGAGCTGTCGCCCAACTCACCTGCAGCTGCCCATGCACCCCAGCTAGTGTTCGGGCCTCCAGCGTGCATGTGTGCAATTCAGGGGACCCAGCTGGTCTCCAGAGCTCTCCTGCACATGCATTTGTGCATGTATGCGAGAGTACACGCATGCAATGTGCACATGCATAGATGTGTTCACGCATGTGCATTGCTTGTGTGAAAACCGTGTACATGCACAGATGGTGCGATTGCACATGCAGTGCACGGGGAGAGCCACGTGAAACCTGAGCACATGCGCAGGTGGTGCAAGTGGTGTGGTTGTAAGCGCAGCGCACGGGGCGTGCGTGTGAAAGCTGTGTGCATGTGCAGATGGTGCTGTTGCACATGCAGCATACGGAGGAGGAGCCATGCGTCAGCATGGATAGCATGCACGCAAAGCAAATACCTGTTCGGCACTCAGTGAGTAAAAGGTTCGCCACTACTGCACTAGAATATAAAATGACAGTAAACAGCACTCCTTACTGGCACTGATGATGTTACCCAGTCTGGGTAATGAAATGTCTATAAGAAAACAAGCTCAGAGAGCACCAAGGACCTCTCATGTCAACCCTGAGCTACAAATATTCTCCTTTAAAAATATGATAAAGTCATAGGAAAAAAGAGAAATGAAGAGAAATATGTCGATTACAAATATATAACTCTAGATTGAAAAACCTGTTAACATGTGCCTATTCTAGTAAATTTTACTTAATCTTTAACTTCTGTAAAAGGCTGAAAGAAAAGAAAATGAGGAGAAGGGTGCAGAATGTAAGGAAGAAAAGCAAAAACTGGTTGTCATGATTAATGTCTAAAGAAGACTGGCATGATCAAACTAAGTCTACTCTTCAGTTCGCTTCTCACCATTGATCATTATGAAAAAATCTTATGTAACACTAAATGGATGAAAGTTCAATGATTGTCTCAAAAAGAGGAAGACAACTATAGTATATTCCTAAAAAGGTTAGGTTGGTGTTTGATTTCTGATTGTCACTTTTTTGTATTTTTTTTGTATGTTGCTCAGAGTCCTGGCTTAATAAAGCTTATAAATAAAAAATAACTGCCAACCACTGCTTTTCAGTGCATGCAAGAAATTTAAATCTCTTTTTCCCACAACATAATTTCCCTATGATTATTCCCCACCTACCCACCCAGTAGCAACACGTCCAATAATTGAAATCTTACCTTGAAATAAGGTTGCTTAAATCACAGTGCCTGTCGCTTTCTGTTATAATATTAAGGTCAGTTACTGTAGCTGAAGCATTTCTGTTCATCTGGGGAAAGGAAGTTTATTAGTAAAAAAGTGAAGAACAAATCAAATTTATGAATAAATCTGTCAAAGAGTTACAGCTTACTTAATACTGTATTTAAATATAAATGTTATGAGAAACTTCAGATGAGTTTGAGATTTAAATGTTCCCCAAAATAACTGCCAATTGGTAGAGCACAATCAAGTTGATTATGACATAGCAGCAAAGAGCTTCTGAGAATGCACCCAGATTTATTTATTTATAAAATGTATTGGCTGCCCATCTTACCATAGGAAAACTGTGGGCAGCTTAGTCTTAAAATACACACACACACGTGTACAGTTAAAACATAAACAATTAAAATCAACATTAAAACAAAACGGGAGGGCAGGGGCAGAGCTCTGTGTGTGTGGGGGGGGGGGGAAGGTG